>JAHBCN010009281.1:15000-35698 GCA_019359885.1 Listronotus oregonensis | reverse complement strand
TGAAAACTGGGGAAAAAAAAACAACAGCAGGGCTTATAAAAACAAGCCAATCTGCATAATACCAGACACCCAGGCATCTCAAGGGACACTAGCAACCCCAGGGTAATGTCCGCTGATAAGCGAATGCCAAAAAAATTAAAAGTCTTGGGAGAAATGCAACGGGGGAAACATTCTGTGGGCACCGGGACAATCGGAAATGAAGACAACAAAAAAGTGGATAAGCTGCGAGACAGGGATCTTCTACACCAGGGGTCTCCAAACTGGCCGGGGCCACATCCGGCCGCGGACAGATTTTGCCCGGGCCCCGGGGAAGCTACCCAACAAAACTCCTTTTGAGAACAAAAAATTTTTTATACAAATTAAATTTAGTTTACTGAAGTATTCTAATTTTATGTTGAATAATTATTAATATGACATCTACATTGATATGGTCATGGGCTAACTCCGCTAACTCATAACATTCTTGTAGGCTTATTGTTATTGTTTTTGGATAAGTTGGATAAAGAAACACAGAATTGTAATGAAAAAAGACATGTATAATATGCAGAAAATTTAACTTTAGTATATAATAACTAACAAATTATTGAAATGAATCCAACTAACATTTTATACATTTGAAATAATCACATAACTTATAACAAACATAATGACTTTGAAATACTAATGAGATTTATGAAATTGAGATTTTCCACTGACAATAGTTTGTAGTTGTGGACTAATTTTACTTGTACCAATTATTAAAAGAGATTTAAGATGCTCATCGTTAATTTGATTGAAACTTTTTTTGTGTACTTCATTTTGGAAAGGTTTTCTCACACAAATAAGTAGTCCCAAAAAACAGAAAACAGACCACGAGCAAATTTATGCAAATTATCAAATTGTGTCAGTGGAAGACTCTTATAAAATTCCAAAAAAGGTGATTTTTGATATTTGTTCTTAATTATATCCTGCATTGTAGATCAATCATTTCCATTTAAAGTTCCGGGCTAGGGTTTCAATGTCAGTATCAAAGGTTTTAAAAAATCTTAATTTACCCCAAGGCATAAAAATCCGAGAAACGAGTATCAAAATTATCTTCAAAACACTCAAAGTTTCGATTGCAAAATCGATAGGGAAAATCAGTCTCAGTAGTGTGGCTGAATATTTCACATGTTTTAAAATGTGAAAAACATTTACTTCGTAGTTGTGATTGAAACAGTCTCAATTTCTTCCCGGGAAAGATTTGATATTAGTTATAAATCAGGAAGATGCTGGTTTTCCTTGCAATCCCAAATTCAGTTCGTTCACATGTTTTGTCAAATCAACATAGAATGCTAACTTCCACAGCCATGCGTTGTTTTTTAAATTGAAAAGGGGATGCCATTCAAAAAAATTTTGACACGTCGAAGCAAAAAGGGGAAGGGCTTTCCCAATAAACCAGCGTACGGGATATATAAGGAACATTTCCCTTCTTAAAAAGTCGGAATTGTCGGTGATTTAGCCCAAAAAATCTGATAAAATTTAAAAGTTGATATGACTGGTTTTAGAACGTCAGATTCCAAACATTTTCCCACAAAGACGTTGATGAATGATACAATGTAAGATAATGGTTTTGAACCACCGTCATTTTCTACGGGTTTCAAAAGGCGACCACCCCTTTTATTTTCCCACTCATTTTTTGCCTCCATCATTTTGTAAACATTTCAAGTTTTTCCATCGAAGGTTTTTTTAATTGGGGGCCCATTTCAACTCCTTTAAAAATATCTCCCCCAAAAGTAGTTGAGCCATGAATACTATACATATCAAAATTTCCCGTGCACTTCATAGCTTTTATCTACCCTCAATATAAATCAACACCTGAGCAGTATCTGAAAAAATCCGTTGACCCCCCCCAAAAGGGCCAAAAAAGAAAACCCTCAAAATGTCCATTTTTGAAAAACCCCGTTGAGAGGATATATTTTCAGCGATGTTTTCACCCTTCGAGCTACAGTGTTTGCTGACATACTGACATTTTTTTAAAAAATTTTTTCCCCCTTTTTCGGGGGACATTTCTTCGGCTACTGAAAATTTGCATTTTTTTATCATTTCTCCATCGGTGAATGGTTTTCCACGTTTTGCAATTTCAAAAGCCACACAAAAGGGGTGGCACGAGTTGAACCTCTTGTTCAGTTTTGAGTTTTGTAAATGAAGATTGCTGCGATTTCAATCCGCGCTGCATAGTTTCCCCAATTTTTTTGTCCGCAAATTTTGTATATTTTGAGTAATTTTAAAAAAAGTTTTGTTTCATAATGACTTTAATGTTATATTCTTTAAAAACGGTTTTTGCTTTCATTGCAAATCAAACAAAAACGCCTTGTTAGGGACCCAATTACGAAATACTGAATTTTCCACTGATCTTTGAATTTTCTGCATTCAATATCAATTTTTCGCTTCTTTTCCATACTACTAATTCACACAAAAAAGCAAGAATTCAAATCAAAATACTCTTATAAAGATGTCTTTAATTTAAAACCCCCACAAACACGTTTTAAGGAGGTATGCAATATTTTATTTAACAACAGTGTCACAGGAACTGACTTGTGGTTGCGCCACTAGCCTTCTTATATATTCCAATTACTGCCATCTAGAAGTGAGTGGAAGACACCAGAACTTTCTCGAACCAACAGATTATTCTGTACGTGCTATTAGCGCCATCTGTTAGCGATAGAAGGTACTACCTATTTCCGCTTGTGTCCACCAGATGTCGTGTCACGTTACTCCTCATGGCTCGTATTTTTACGACTAATCTAGAAATTACAGATAATGACAGGAAAATTAATAATATGCAGTGTTGTTTTTTTTGGGACTTTAGCCCTTTTTTTGGAGTTTTTTTTAAACGTTGTGTACTTTTTGGGGTTTTTTTTTTATCAGCGGACTATTTCACTTTTTTTCCACCGGCAACAATGATAATAGGGTTTTTTTGGGCCCCCGGAACTTACTGGAGTAATCAGTAGGGCCCCCCCGGCTGGAAAGTTTGGAGCCCCCCCCTTTTACACAAAAACTTTGGAACAGAACTTGCTCTTGGAGTAACCAAAACCACAGCACGAGGGCAAACCAGGAAATGGATCCGAAACAAACATGAGGAATACTGGGGAAACCTCAGTAGAATCAGACATGGAAAAAGCTCCAAAAGGGGGGCCCATCCAAAAGAACGAGAAAGAACTACTCAGACAAAGTAGAAAAAGATTTCCCCCATAACATAAGGGTTGCTAACAGGGCATGATAACCTAAGAGGACACCTAAAAGATAGGCTCATACAATGAGGACCCAAGTTGCAGAATGTGCGAAAAGGGGGGGAAGAAACACCCCCCTTTCCATATCCTGTACGAATGTGAAGATTGAATCGCAAAAGACGGGGGATTATTTGGCAACTGAAAATGACCCCCCCCGGAATATATAAACCCAAAACCCGTCTCTGGGTTATACAGACTTGTAGAAGGAACATGACTAATAGGAGGATTGATATAAAAGATAATGGGAGATTAGGCAAAAAAAAACCCAGAGGGCTGCACCTCCAGTAGTAAATACAGACGGTTTCCCCCGGGGAAAAAAATTCCATATTTGAAACCCTTTTTGGGGTATTAGTGCAGTAATTTATTTATTTTTCTCTATTCAAGTAAAATGTCTATTGCCCTATGCTTATGATTTAAAAAAGTGTTTTGGGCCCACATTTTTTTAACTAAATATAACACAATATTTTATTTTAATTGGTTACTACCGTTTCCAAGTAAATTTTTTTTTTTTTTTTTAAATAAAATTTTAAAAAAAAAAACATTTACGTAAAAATTTACCATATAGATATATAAACTATTATAATTTACATAAAATAAAGATAAGAGTTATATATTAAAATATACAAATGACAGACTAATTGTTTTAAAATTTTCCCCGGGGGAAAAATTTTTTCAAATTATTTTTTTTAAATCTTGTTGATATACCTCCCCCCAAAAGAGTAATAACTTTATTTTCCCCCTTTTTTATGCATAATCATGACATCTAATTTAAAATTTAAGAAAAAAAAGGCGGGTTTTTTAAAATTTATTGGAAATGCAGATTGTTTTCAGTTTGCTAAATTCGACTTGCAAAATTTTTTTTAATAAACTTTAAAAGTGTATAATGTATAAAATATGCATATAGACTGAAGAATAATTGCTAAAACACATTTTTGGGGGAATTGTAATTACAAAATGGTTGGAAAAATTTAAAATTTTTTAATTTACTTTCTGTCCAAAGCAGTGGGTTTTTTACTTTTTATTAACAGAGCTGAAGGGTTGAAAAAATAGTAAACGGTTTTCCAATAAAAATGATATGACTTTGTAATGATGTAGTAACCACGGTAAACAGTTATAAATGTCACTAGTTGTAATTTCTGTTCAGTAAACTCTAACAATTTATTATGGCTAAATACTTGCTTCAAGAACCTCTGTTTATTGTCCAAAAATTTTACGAAAATGGTCGTTTTTTGTGAACACTTTTCGAGCACTTCGCGGAAACTTTGGTTCAAATAACGCCCTTCGTTAAAAAATTTGAAAGTAATTTTACTCTTTACGATTTAAAAACTCCAGTAAGACGCCGAAATTCAAAACTGTTGAGAATGTTGCTGCTGTAAGAGATAGTGGAGAAGACCCAAATTTATCAATTCCTCGTCGTACTAAAGAAAAAACTGGGTTCTGATCTGACACGAAATATTTTATTGGCAGAACATTGGCGCCACAGTGTTCACCAACAAATCTTTCGGATGATCGGATCTTTGGAAATCGGATCATGAGACCCCCTTTTAGGACTTAAAAAAAACAACTTGGCGAGTTTTGCAAAAGATTTACATTTACAGCCATGAGATTTTTTTTGACCCAAGAACTTAACCCACTGAACCATCGTTGGCGCCGCAAATTTCCCGCCAAGTTTAGAACGACTTGAACGGGATCACAATTTTGCCGAAAAAATTATCTTTTCAGATGAAGCTCATTTTTGGTTAAGTGGATACGTAAATAAGCAAAAGTGCCGTTTTTGGTGTAAAAACAACCCAAAGCAGATTTACGAAAAGCATTTGCATCCCTAAAGGTAACTATGGTGTGGCCTATGACATGGTGGTATCATTGGACCATTTTTATTTCAAAATGAGGTTAAAGATTCCGTTACAGTAAATGGTGAACGATATCGACAGATGTTGAAAATTTTTTTTATGGCCAAATTTTGGGATACGCTTGATTTAAAAAATATGTGGTTCCAGCTAAACGGCGCTACATGTCACACTGCTCATGAAACTGTCGTCATACTGCGTAAAAAAGTTTGGTTAAAGGATAATTTCAAGAATGCAACTGTTGCCTGGCCACCAAGGAGCTGTGATTTTACTCCTTTAAATTACTTTTTGTGGGGTTATTGAAAATATAAGTTTTATGCAAACAGGCCACAAACCCTTGATGCTTTAAAATTAAACATTGAACGCTGCATTCGTGAGATTACGCCCGATTTAGTGCACAAATTCTTCGAAAATAGAATTCGTCAAATTCACTTTTGTACACGAAGCCGAGGTGGACATTTAAACAACGTGCTATTCAAAACATAAATATTATCGATTGTAATTCAAGATAATATAAAAAATGTGGTTATATCTAAAATCATTTCTATTTTCTTTAATTTTAAAATGATCTTGTTCTTGTTGGAAAAACCCTTTATTTAGGCATTACCAATGTTCCTACTGGTTGAGAATGGGTTTAAGTGTTCTTAACTGCTTCCCGATCTCCAGAATAATAAAACCACTAAGAACTTACCGACCGTGATGCTTACGCTATTTCTCACATGCTCAAAACATTAAGTTGATAAGAAATATAAAAAAGACAAAAATATGTTGTTGGGTATATCAAACACCTTAATTCCTAGCTGGTATGTTGACTTTCTATGACAAGAAATTTATTATTTGTCCATTTTGAGTAGTCAACTTTAGCTCGATCAATTTGACTTTGTGTGAGATATAACGCTCCGACCCAGGTATATTCAATAACTGTTCTAATTTTAATATCATTTTGAATAAATGTTTTTTTTTTTTTAACGCCCATGAATCAGAATAAAAATGAAAATGAATCACATTAAAGAAATAGGGTGAAAACATGTCAAAACCAAACTAAATATTATCACAGACTAAAAAAAATTAAAAAAACTATATCGGGGGGTGCGTCGTCGGGCGGGATATAGGAAAGCCCATGAAGTTTTAATAAAGGGGCAATTTTTTTGGCTTCTCTAATAATTTTAAGAAAAATTTTATTAAAGTTTATTGTTGAGCATGCAAATCTACGTCCATGGTAAAAACTATGGTTAAGTCTGTTATGTTGCAAAATTCAACGTAACAATATAATTTGTATATATGCATTATTTTATGTATAAATACCTTTGTATGTAAATACCTTAAAATAAGGGGAGCAGTTGTAGCCCATCATTTTGTTTTTCTTTTGCTTAAAACTGTCTGTTGTCTGGAGCGCAAGGGATAGTTTAAATTGTTTCCACTTTTGTTTACATTTTTGAAGGTTTTATTGATTTTATTTTCTCTCAGAGGTTAATGACCTGTTATTGATTGCCTTTTGTGATTACCTAGATCAGGGGTCTCCAAACTTTCCAGCCTTAGGGCCATACTGATTACTCCAGTAAGTTCCGAGGGCCAAAAGCATATTATCATTGTTGCCGGTGGTAAGAAGTGAAATAGTCCACTGATGAAAAAAAGTCCGAAAAAAGTACACAACGTTTAAAAAAGGCTGCAAATCGGACTAAAGTCCGCAAAAGGGCAACACTGCATATTATTAATTTTCCTGTCATTATCTGTAATTTCTAGATTAGTCGTAGATACGAGCCATGCCCTTTTTAAAAAAAATTTGCATACCTCCAAAACGTGTTTGTCGTGTTTAAGTTTGCTTTTAAAACGTATTTTGATTTGAATTGTTGTTTTTTTGTGTGAATTAGTAGTATAAAAAGAAGCGAAAAATTGATGGGAATGCAAAAAATTTCAAAGACAGTGGAACATTCAGTATTTCTTGAACCCAAAAAGGCCTATGTTTGATTTCAAAAATATTCTAAAAGAATATAACATTAAACGTCTTATGAAACAAAATTTTTTTAAAATTAAAAAATTCGGAAGTTTGCGGACAGAAAAATTCGAAGCTATGCGCGCATTGAAATCGCAAATCTTCTTTTAAAACCCCAAAACTGAACAAGACCAACTCGTGCCAGCTTTCGTGTGGCTCGAAAAAAAAACGGGGAAAACCATTCACCGATGGAAAATGATCAAAGAATGCAAAATTTGGGGAAAAAAGTGCCAAAAAGGAAATTTGTTGCCTTTGAAAAAAGGGTAGAAAACATCGCTGAAAATATATCCTCTCAACTGTTCGACAAAAATGGACATTTTGAGTGGTTTCTTTGTCCTTGGATGAGTCAACGGATGTGTCAGATACTGCTCAGGTGTTGATTTATATTCGAGGTAAGATAAAAGCTATGAAGTGCACGAAGAACTTCTTGATATGTATAGTATTCATGGCACAACTACTGGTACAGATATTTTTAAAGGAGTTGAAATGGCCATTAATCAAAAGAACCTTCGATGGAAAAACTTGAAATGTATTACAACTGATGGAGGCAAAAACATGAGTGGGAAAGATAAAGGAGTGGTCGCTCTTGTGTCAAAGGCTGTGAAAATGACGGTGGTTCAAAACCATTAGTCTTACATTGTATCATTCATCAACAGTCTTTGTGCGGAAAATGTTTGGATATGTCTGACGTTCTGAAACCAGTCATATCAACTGTTAATTTTATCAGATCTTTTGGGCTGAATCACCGACAATTCCGACAATTTATTGAAGAGATTGGAGAAACTGACTTACCATATCATACTGCCGTACGCTGGCTTAGTTGTGGGAAAGTCCTTCAGCGCTTTTTTGAACTTCGAGCAGTGATCGAAATTTTTTTGAATGAAAAGCATCGCCCTCTTACTGAATTACAAAACAACGCATGGCTGTGGAAGTTAGCATTCTATGTTGATTTGACAAAACATGTGAACGATCTGAATTTGGGATTCAAGGAGAAAACCAGCATCTTCCTGATTTATACACTAATATCAAATCATTCCGGAAGAAATTGAGACTGTTTCAATCACAACTACGAAGTAAATGTTTTTCACATTTTAAAACATGTGAAATATTCAGCCACACTACTGAGACTGACTTTCCTATCGATTTTGCAATCGAAACTTTGAGTGCTTTGAAGATAAATTTTGATACTCGTTTCTCGGACTTTGATGCCATTGCGAATCAAATTAAGATTTTTCAGAATCCTTTTGATACTGACATTGAAACCCTAGCCCCGGAACTTCAAATGGAAATGATTGATCTACAATGCAGTGATATAATTAAGAACAAATATCAAAACTCATCTTTGTTGGAATTTTATAAGAGTCTTCCACTGACACAATTTGATAATTTGCATAAATTTGCTCGTGGTCTATGTTTCTGTTTTTGGTACTACTTATTTGTGTGAGAAAACCTTCTCCAAAATGAAGTACACAAAAATGTTTACAGATCGAAATTACTGATGAGCATCTTAAATCTCTTTTAATAATTGGTACAAGTAAAATTAGTCCAATACAAACTATTGTCAGTGGAAAATCTCAATTACATAAATCTCATTAGTATTTCATATGTCATTATGTTTGTTATAAGTTATGTGATTATTTAAAATGTATAAAAGTTAGTTGGATTCATTTCAATAATTTGTTAGTTATTATATACTGAAGTTAAATTTTCTGCATATTATACATGTCTTTACTCATTACAATTCTGTGTTTCTTTATCCAACTTATCACAAAAACAATAACTAAACCTACAAGAATGTTGAGTTAGCGGGTTAGCCCATGACCATATCAATGTAGATGTCATATTAATAATTATTCAACATAAAATTAGAATACTTCAGTAAACTAAATTTAATTTGCTATAAAATTATTTGTTCTCTAAAGAGTTTTCAAGTATGCTAGCTCTCCGCGGGCCGGACAAAATCTGTCCGCGGGCCGGATGTGGCCCTCGGGCCGTAGTTTGGAGACCCCTGACCTAGATTTACGTGAATTTCTTTTTATTGCAACGAACAACTGTTTATTTTTGCCAGTCTATGGCAACGAACCAGCTAATGGGTCGTGTGTGAGTTGGTAGAATTGTATTAAGAAGGGGGTTGGTACCGCCAAGGTTAACCTGGACAGAAAACGCTGCTGGTGTGAAATAGCTTGGGGAAGTTCTCAGTCAAAGAGACAGCCCACGTGAAGGCAATATTCTAAAAGTTAATTTTCAACCCTTGTTTTGGGGATTGTTGAACAAATGCCTAAGTAAATTTCCCGTTTGTTTGTGCTAATTGTAGTACGTTGTTTCGGAGTGAAATGTCACGTTATCCGTATATTTTTGGGAACTTTATGTCTTCTTAAAGAAGGATATACCACGTGGAAACTTGCATGGAACCCTTTTTCTTCGTTAATATCTTATAAGGGGCGATAGTGGCTCGTTAAGTTTGTGGAAAAAGGTAAGAATTTTACTATTTCACACAGTTTTATCAAATTGCTACTTTGAATTTCTGATCTAACTTTGAAAACGTATTGTGTTCGAATTAGGGTTATGACAATTGCATAGTTAATTTATTGGGTTTTCTTTAAATGGATTGTCTTTTTAAAGGGGAGAACTTTGTCTGAAATTTTTATGCTAATTGGGTAATTTATGTAAGGGATGTAATTTCTGTGTTTCGTAAAGTATTATTCGTAAACGTACATAAAGCTAAGACGAGTTGTTTTTTTTAGGGTTCTTTCTTTCTGTTCTTTTCTTTTCTATTCCGGATTTTACCTCTGTTATTTCTTCAACTTGATTTTGTGTTCCGGCCCATGCTGCTTATGCCTAGTTCCAGTTCGAGTTAATGGATTTAATCCCATGCCTTATGTTGGAGATTCAAGTGACAAACCCAAGTTGCCGACATTAGTTGCTGATGACTGACAGCTAGACTACCGTTTCTAAAGCGCAACCACTTGCTTCCATAATAACAGGAAAATCACAGCTAAGTCTTAAGTTTAAGAAAATTTTTGTAGATTAATGATATTACATTGACTTAAGAGAATGTCATGTCGATAGTCTAGCCTTAGATTTGAACTGAAATTTTTATTGAAAACACCTGCTAATCATTTGAATAGCTTGATGTTACTTAATACCTTCCCTGTCTGAGTTAACAGTCATTAACACATTATTTTCTCGGTACCTTCACTAAAATCTAAGACTGGAATTTGGACATAAGTATACTACTGTGCACTTTTAAAGCTTTAAAGGTTATCGAAAGAACATTTAGTATTATGGTATACCTTAGGGGTATATAGTCACTTACTTTTAACACTATTCTATTGGGGAACAGATTGTTAGGAACAGTTGGTACTTTGTGAGTTGTAATCATATACATGTGTACGATTATTGTATATCAATCTGTGGTAGGAGGTATAAGATTTATTGCTAATAATTTGGTAATAATCTTATACGGTTTAATTATAAATATTGAATTTGATCATTGAAGAATAATTAGATAGATTTACTGATATTGGTTTTTGTTTAACCCTTGACCGGATATATTTTTTTGTTTAAGCCTTAGTGCTCTCAGATATGTTGCTGTAACGTCCATAACGTCATTCTGCATCATTTAAATTTTTTTAAATTTGTAAGAGCCTGTTAAAAAAGTTTTAAATGCAACTTATGGCCTTACGTATAAGACTGTTGTAGTCGAAATCAGTTTGATAGGAACAGTTGGTACTTATGAGTTGAAATCATATACACGAGTACGAGTGTTGTATATCAATCTGTGGTAGGAGATATAAGATTTATTGCTAATCATTTGGTAATAATCTTATACGGTTTAATTATAAATATTGAATTTGATAATTGATTAATTAGATAGATTTACTGACATTGGTTTTTGTTTAACCCTTGACCGGATATATTTTTTGTTTAAGCCTTAGTGCTCTCAGATATTTTGCTGTAACTTCCATAAGTAATTCTGCTTCATTTTATTATTTTTGTTTAATTTGTAAGTGCCTATGAAAAAGTTTTAAATGCAACTTATGGCCTTACGTATATGTGGGTAACATACTAGAAGGTTTTCTGTAAAAGTTATAAGCTTACGGACTTTGTTATATATAGGATTTTACTGTTGACAGTTTATTAATTGTCCTCCTTTTGGGTTTAGTAACATTAAATTTGTATATAAGTCAAATTTAGTTTACATTGTCATATAGTTTTCGGTAATTTAAAATGTCTTATTAAATTTTTGTTTAAAAGGCGCATCCACCAATTTGGTAGGAATTTGTTACAATTATTTTATTATATTTTTGGTAATAAACCATTAACTAGTATATTTATATTTTGACTTTTATTGACAATACCCCCCTTCAAGAATGCACTCGCCTTTGTGTAGAGCCTCATGCGACTGTAAGTATTTATTGTAACCATATTCTTGAGCCAATGTATAAGTTAATTAATTATTTTATTTCTGAGCTAGCCGAGCACTTCATTAGATAATTATTTATTTTAATTTTTATCAGATAATTATTTATAATTTTTTATTTAACTGTTATTAGATAATTTTTTGCCCAAGTGGGGCGTATAAAATTTCCCATAATAAATTTGGTTATAAAATTTTCCGTAATAAGTCGTTTACGAGGTAGACGCTAATATATTTTTAAAAAATTGTTACTTTATTATTGCCTTATATTTATAAACAAAAACAAAAATACCAGTTGGTTGTGAATTAACATTTTGAAATTTAGTGCTTTGTTATTATCAAAAACTCGTACAGCGGAAAAATTAAAGTTGAATTTATGCAGACGAATTAAGTTACGTTAAATTAAACTAAAATAACAAATCTTAAGAACCATGGCATTAGCAGTATTTACATAATTTAATAAATTATTAATACTATTACAAATATGTTGTTGGAAATAAATCAATGGAAAATTTTCAAATATTTTTCCATTAGCTGCTAGACGATAACCCAGACGTTCATAAAATAGTTTTCTTACATTGGCTGTCTGGTAAATTGAAATTTTATTGCATTCTGCACAAATAGCATTTTTTAACTCGCCTGGGTTGGTTTAATTTTTATCCTTGTATATCTTGCTTTTTAAATGACTCTAGAGGAAGAAGTCATTTGGCGAAATAATAGGTGACCTGGGTGGCTAATTTATGGTGTAAGGTAGGCCAATAACATTTCCATTAAAAGCAGGGTGTAAATATTCTTGAACAGCCAGGGTATTATGTCTGGTTTTCCCATTAGTAGGTAAAATTTGTTCTTCGAGTAGTTCCAAATAATATTTTGCATTGAAATTTCGATTACGGAAAAATGGTCCAATAATACGTTGTTAAAAAATCCCCGCCCAAACATTTACTTTCTATGATATTGCGTCTTCGTTTCGACAAATCTGCGTTGAGTTTCTTTGTCCCAGTTTCGTTAATTTTCATGATTAGGTTCATTGTTTAACGTAAATGTGCATTCATCAGTAAAACAAATATTTTTTATCTCAAATTCCTGCGGTCTTATTTCATCCCCATCCCTTAGCTCTTTTTTGTGCTTACCTTCCCTCTATTTTCCTTCAGGTGCAATAAAACTTCAAGTCTTTATCAGCTCTTACATTTTCTTCTCTTTGATATTTCCTTGCTTTACATCTGCAGTTATTTATTACTGTGTCTTTGGTCTCATATTTATTGATAGTCCTATCAACTGTTGATTTTCCGGGTATCGGTCCAATCGGATACTGAGCAGCGAACATGTCTAATATCTTTTGGTACTTATTTTCTTGATATTACTCGTATCATTTAATCATCAATACTTTTTCTTTAGTAGTGTTTTTCTTTAGTGTGGTTAATCTTTTCACTGTACGATTTTTGATAATGATAAGGCACTAAATTTCAAAATGACAACGTAAATTTACAACCAATTGGTATTTTTATTGTTGTTCATAAATATGAGGCCACAATAAGCTAACAATTAAAAATATATATTAGCATTTAACTCGCAAACGGTGTAACCGAAAAATCTAAAGTTTTTACCATGGACGAAGATTTGCATGCTCCTCAATAAACTTTTATAGAACTTATTTCAAAATAATAATTGGGGAAGCCAATAATTGACCCCATTTAAAATTACATGGGATTTTCTATATCCCGCCCGACGATGCACCGCCTGGTATATTTTTATGTTAGTCCGTGTATTATAAAAAAACTTCAAATAATGTACAATTACGTCAATAAACTATAAGTAGCCTGTACCCACATGGTGAAATGGGTCCCTTGCACTATTCTTAATTATGACGTCACACGGCATTTAAATACTCAGATGTTTTTTTTGGCCTGGGCCTGTTATATCTGATTATTAAATGCTTTAGCTTGGTTACAAAGTTTCGTATTAAAAAAATATTTAGCAGATTTGTTATTTTGGTATAAAGAGTTATTTTTCACCAATAAAAAAATATGTGCTAAGGGCTTATTATAATATTAAATACAATTACAGAGGCATCGAAAAAAATTCTATTAAGTTAACTGAACCTAAATCCCAACGCAAACTCAAGTATCAGGTTTCATCTACGAGCATGCAAATAAAACGACGTGCCGCTACGCTGGTTTTGAATATCTCAGGAAATAAAATTTCATGCGCCACTTAATCATGTGAAAGGCGTCTATTAAGAAAGCTCATTCCTGCGAGTTTTTCGATGGTATTTTCATGCCAGTTTTGTATTGCATAATATTGAAGGGTAAAAGTGAGTTTTAGCTTTCTAAAATATTTTTAGAGGAAAGTATTTTTACATTTTTGCCACTGCAAATCTCAAAATATCCATATAACATACACATAATACACCTACATTGAAAATGTAATATACTAAGCGAGAACCTATTTATGTACAATATTTGTTTGAATGTGTTACGCAATGATTCAGTAGTGACACCTAAAAAATTTCTAATTGTCATTTTAATCATTTACCAAACAGGGTTGGGTACGGTCAAGCGTGAGGTTGTTAATTTAGGATGCCAGCATTGGTGCCTTTTAAGAATGATTTCCAAATAGTCGGTATCTTCACACTTGGTTTACCTATTTTTTTAATTAAGATAACTGCTTAAACTTGGCTTTTTCCAATGGGGTTCCATGTTCAACGATTCCTGATTTTGATTTTTTCCTTCTCTGTGTGTTGTTTATGTTTTGCAATTCTTACATTTAAGTGAAGTTTTGTTTTTTTACTATACAATTCCCCAAGTTTACGTGGTATCTAGTAGATACACTCTTTCTCTTGTTTGGATGATTAAGTTTTTTTTGTAATTAGGATGCTTCTTAGTGTAGATCCAGACTTAAGAACCGTTTTGATTTCATACTGCTTAGCTTTTGGTCTAATCTTTTTAGACGTTCCTTTTACTTATGGAACCATTAAGGGAAAAAGAGAGAATCTTCCTCAGGTGGTCGTAATATTAATTCCTCACTACAATCTTCTATAATCTTATTTGTGGATTTCTTACTATAACCATTTAGAAGTAGATCCATATTGATGTTGCCGAATGCGGCAAAAGAGTTGCTTGGTCACTGCATAACGTACTTACTCTTTTAAATAACTTTTTCTTATTTCTAGTTTGGTTGCTTTAGAATGGTTTAACTGAAAACTAAGGTACTGTCCCGTGTGTGTTGATTTCTTGTACACGAATGTGTTAATTAATCCATTATGCCTACTGACTAGAACGTCTAGAAAAGGTAGACATTCGCTCTTTTATAGTGAATTTAATGGAGTTTTTATTTGAATTAAGATGATTAATGAAGCAGTCTGTCATTTCCATTTTAGATTATGAAGGTATCGTCAACATATCAAAGCCAGATTTTGGGTTCGGTGTAGATAGAATTGGTTTTAAAAAATTCCATGTATATATTCGCTATTATCGAAGAGAGCAGGGATTCCATCAGTAGGCCATCGTCCTGGGCATAAAACTTATTTTAACCCTAAAAGACAAATAGCTTTAAAACAATAAGATTTCCAGTCATATTAAATAACCAATGACGGAATTAAGTTTATTATTTTTTATACACTCATCGACACGACTAGATATTGACTTAATAAGGTGGTCCACGTTTTCTTGGGATATCTTATTCGACCCTACCTCTAACTCATGTCTCAGTGCTGGTAGATTCTAAAGAACATAAAGTCTACGGTTTTTCTGACCACATCTAGTAAATTGGAAATTTTTATAGACTTAGAATATGCCTTAAATAAGAAGTCGAGGTGTCTTGCTACCATATCCAGAGGCACTCCAGTCAAACTGTTTATTAAGTCTTTTACCGCGTTTCTTTCTTACCATTACTCGACTATTACAGATACCCCAATAAAATCGAAATTCATCCTGATTCTACTAGGTCTCTGCGCCAATATAGTTGGTTGCATCAATGCTTAGGAGTAAAAGGCAACCAGCAACTGTGCAAAGCCCATTTTTTAGGCGATTACTGTCCATTTCAACTCTTTCCTTTAAAACCACTGACTCGCAACTGTCATCCTAAGGCGATCTTAAAGAGCTTACAAAGCACAGAGTTAACAACGGTTTAGAATGTTTACAAACATTTCTGTCAGGTTATTCAATGGTTTTGTATAAAATCTGTTCTTAACTTTAAACGTTGTTACTTTTTGCAACCGCCATAAGTCGCATCTTGCGCTCATTTTTCTACGACATGCTCCTAGCTCTAATATTGACCTACTAAAAACCAAGCCTTGTAATATCTTAAATAGTACCATTTTTACTTAAAAAAAATCTGCCCTTACAGAAAATATTTAGGGTAAAAGAATATCTTTAATAATTAGTAAGTTATCAACTTTAAATTGTATTATAAAAACAGTATTTTTTTAGTTTAAACCCGCTGACTAAATGTTTATAATGATAACATTATTTTTTGTATTTTCTTGTTTAGTATAAGCGTATAATCAACTAAATTTATTAAGTTTGCATTATCATATTTACAAACCCTAATGAGCTTAATAAGCTAAATATTTAAATCATAGATTAGCCAAATTATACATAATTATTTTGACATTAATAAGCTTGAAAATGGACGATATGAAATGGAAAATTAGGCCTAATTATTGAAATTGAGTCAATGCATTTTCCAAAACTGGTAAATAGTTTTTAAAGTGCAGTGCATAGTAAGTTCCATTTTAAATACTAATACCACTAAATTTAACATTAAAAGCACCAGTAATTTTCAATTCTTTGACCGAGTAAGAAAAAGCTGATTCTTAATTAAACAGGGTAAATTAAGACTTTTATTTTAACTAAACAACGGCTATTGTAACAAATACTCAAAATACTGTCCTTCTGCTTTAATCCACATTAGTACAATTTATAAAACAAAATAGAAGTTTTGGCAATTTACATTTAACAGTAAACCACTGGTATCATCTTTTAAAAAGTGGTACATAAAATTTAAAAACAAAGTTAATGTTTTTTTTTGGTAAACCTTATCGGTGGATTTTTGGCACAGAAAAGTTGCAAAAACCTCGAAAATTGACAATTTTTTGGAAAAATTATTTCCTGAACCCTTTTAAAGTTAAAAATCTGATCTTCGAAAACATGCTTGCTTATAATATGGTGTTTAAACAGGCTTAAGGCAAACACTGTCCGATAGGTGGTTTTTTCAAAATTGCAGTTTAAATATTTTGCAGTGATATTTTGGATGAGTAGGCGTATTAACTGTAATAGGCTATTTGACTGATTTTGAAAAATCGTTTTAAATTATTCTTTGGTACCTAACAAACACAATACATTTTATATTTTTGGGAAATCCGCTATATTTTCAATAAAACTTAATTTTAAAGTTTAAATAATAAAATTCGCGCTAAAAACGCTGTCTCTGTAATGTCGTCGACATATGTTTCGCGTGACGTCATATGCAAGTAAACAAGTTAACAATCAACCACAACTACAGTGAATTTTGTTAATATTTTTTTAATTTATTATATAAATGGTGTGTAGTGCCACAATGTACCAATATTTCTCTGAAAAAACCACAAAAACTGTTTATATCTGTCTCAACAAATCCTAAAAGGTAAAAAAAGTGGTACCAATTAGCTTAAAAAGATCTAGACAGCTTTGTATCGCATTCAAATGTTTTTATGTGTGAAGATCACTTTAATGTAAGTATACAAATATCCTGCTTTAAATATCCACCGATTTATATACAACAAAATATCACCTTTAGATAACTTATAAACACTTTAACGTATAACCTAACTTTTGGATTAGAATGATTTTGTTTGTTCTAGCTTATATTTCTACACTCCATAAACATAACCTACAATAAGATTTAAGAAATACTGAAT
Source organism: Listronotus oregonensis (assembly GCA_019359885.1). Classification (NCBI taxonomy): domain Eukaryota; kingdom Metazoa; phylum Arthropoda; class Insecta; order Coleoptera; family Curculionidae; genus Listronotus; species Listronotus oregonensis. The sequence goes on along the minus strand of JAHBCN010009281.1, from coordinate 18,291 downwards.
GATGAAATATAATAAATAATTTTTTTAAATACTTACACAATTTTTTACAATTTTAAGCCTGCAACATAGTAACAAAGGGTTTTTTTTAAAGAACGCACAATCATAAATGCGTCTATCTCATCAGGTAGGTTTTTGTTAGCTGCTTGCACAAAATTTATGTACATTTTGAGGTACGAAACAAATAATTATGTTACTTAAAATATGTTTTTTCTTATATAAAATGGTCAAGAAACAGTTATTTAGATAGTTAAAGATCAAAAAGAACACCTGAAAACACACAACACAAAGCCTGTGACATTTATTTACTTGCAAGTGACGTCACCAAAGTTATAACAAATCACAGAGCGTTTCAGTCGCTGAATTAATTTCAAAAATATTTGAATACGTATTATAGAAAAATATGCTTGTTTATACTTTTAACTGATAGGGGTGACCAAATTTAAAGCTTATTTTCAATGGTGGCAAATAGCCTATTTTCCGGTTTTTAAGGTAAACGGATTTAAACTTTAAATTTGTCTTTGATTTTATATAAAATTTGGGGAAAAAGGGGAAAAACGGCCCCACAAATACGTTGAACGGGCGATCTCCTTTTTGGAGCAAAGGGGGAAAGGTTAAAGAAGCAAGTTGTATTTTCACCCTTTCTTTGAAACCCCACACCTACTAAGAGCGAGATTGCCCACTAGTTTTAGCTGTTTTGGCCCCTTTTCCCAAAATGTATATGAAAATAAAGAAAACAACTTGTAGAATAAATTTTTGATATTAATTTAAATTTGTTCATTAAATTTAAAACTGACAATAGGGGCCCTTTTTATTACAATTGTGCGCATGCGTTTTAGCCCCCCTTTTGGTACTGTTTTTGTAAACAATCATGTTAAAGTACCTGTAAATACATAATTAAAATAAAAAATACTAAAGAAATTATTTTTGAAAAAAAGGAAAATGAAAGTAAAAAAGTGCTTTAATTAGCAACTAACTTTTTTAATCGATTATTATTGTGATATCTGCAGAAAAGGAAGCGGTGTTGTTATGGATGTTAGAGTGATACACGCTATACATTATTCAAAGACAATACAATTGTGAAGATAATACTGCGTTCCCAGTCATTGTTGATTAAAACAGTACGGAACTTTTAAATTGTCGCTATTTTAGCATGGCAGCTGCGCTTGCGCTCATCACATGATAAAAGACCTACGTTTGTCAGAAATTGTTGTGACAATGTAATAGCCATTAGAGAGATTATTACTCATAATACTTTTCGGTTAGTAGCCCTCCAATCGTTTTCGTTATTACTACATCACTAACCGAAACATTGTGTAACAATTAACAAATAAAGACAATGCAAGTCCAAGATTCTAGTGTTAGAAAAAGACCTACTACAGCTAAGTAATCAAAAACATTGCTGTAAGCTGTAAAGGCCTGTTTTAACAACATATTATAAGCAATAATTTTTAGGAAATTTAGCTTTCCAGCTTAAAAAAAGTCCAAGATATGAGTTTAAAAACAAAAAAAAATGCGGTTTTTTCGACTTTCCTCTGCGAAAAATGCACCGATAAGGTTTAAAAAAAACTATTTAGTAATTTTTTTTATTTTTTAAGAAAAAAAATTATTTTTTTCATATAAAAAAATACGAAAAAGCTAATTTTTATATAGGTTTTATTGTTTGATGTTCTATGCATAAAATTTTATAACACAGAATTGGTTGTTTTCTAATAAATTGCAACTACTATATTTAAATTGGTATAATTATGTATCATTTTAAACCCTTTAAAACAAATTATTTTATAAAAATTAGTTTAGCTAAAGAATTTTTGACGCAAAGTTCACTAATCCTAAAATGTATATGTTATAGTCTAAGACTTGTATTTGCATATTAGCATAAATGTAAAAACAGACTTTCTAAAAGATCTTCAGCAAAGTATTATATTTAAAATTATTCCATTATGTTGCCAAACCGATAGATAATAAACTCTATTATTTTTTTAATCCATTTTATTTCATATCCATTTTTTGTTTGTACCATATGTGTTATCGTATCCTGATAATTTTTAAAATTTTATTATTTCCAGTTGTTTAAATAATGTTGAAGGTATAGATTATTAAAAACTGTTTTGTTGTAAAATTGATACTGTCGAAAATTGATGTATGTAAATTGAGTATTGAATCTTTTAATCGGTAGTTTTGTTTTATTGCAATATATAAATCCAATATTTTACGTTATGATTGAAATAAAATTCTAGTAATAAAAAATAAACGTCATATTATTTCGATCCATAACCTTGTCTATCATTGATAGGAAATAAAGAAGTATGCAAAGATATTTTGGAAAATATTTCCGGTACGGATCTAGACCTGGTTATTCTTGATAATTTATATACACATATATATATATATATATATATATATATATATATATATATATATATATATATATATATATATATATATATATATATGTATACAAAAAAAGGATTTTTCAAAATAAAACATATGGTTTAAAAAAGATTTGTTTAGAAACCCTCTGCTATTAAATTAAAAACATGTCTTTGTTCTAAGGATTTTAAAAGTCTTAAACAAAAACATAAATTTCCTAGTCGATTTATTCATTTTTAATACCATTTATTTCAAAGTAAAATTTCATTTCATTGCGAAAAAATGAGTCACAAATTAAAATCATATAAAGTCACAATTTACCCAAAGTTTACTCCTTTGAATTAAAATAATAAGATATGAAAATAATTATTCCAATTTTAAAATTGAGAATATGGCAAACTCTTGTTTTGTAATATAAGTTTCACTATTTTAGCAACGCACATATTTCAGTTAAAACCGCCTTCGTCATTTTGTAAATTTCAAGATCTCATTCCAAGAACTTCTTTGATTTTGCGGTATTATACCATGTCAATACCAGAAATAGGTGCAACAATATCTGTACTAGTATATGTGAAATAGAAAGATAGACATAGTAAGCCGCTGCGGTGATGTCCGTGATTTTGTGTCTCCTTTCACGTCTAGAGGTTAGTTGTGTTAGTTTACTAGTATTATTGATACGACCTTGTGTGTGAAAATAAAAATCAAATCGGGAATTTGATGCTGGTGGTATTTTCACTTATTAAAATATTATTTATACCTCTCTGCTTTGGGACTATACCTACTTAATGTAGTAAACCAAAAACAACTCCTAACTCCCCCAAAATTGATAAATATCTACCAAAACATTTGAATAATTTTTGTACTGTCCGCCATTATCAATAGATGCCTATCTATTGACATGAACCACAACGACGCCGACGT
>JAHBCN010009281.1:0-10000 GCA_019359885.1 Listronotus oregonensis | reverse complement strand
CTTTCTCGGAGAAATAAGTAAAACATTTAATTGCGTGTCTTCATCCATTACTCGAGACTGCCTTACTTTGGTATGTCGTGGCTCACTAATGATACAGATTTTCAATTTGCTGATGGCGTTTGCATGGGGGGAAATTGAAGATTAGGTGTCTTTCGTAAAATAATGCTGCTACTTCTGGGTTGTGTACGCGATCTGGTTCCAAAGTCAATCATCATTAAAATTTCAATTTTTATGATCAGTTAATAACCCATTTTTTGGCAAAAATTTAAAGTAATGGTTCAAACTGCACAAAATACTACAACAGATAAATTATTCGCTTCTGCCAAACTAAAAATAAAATGACCATTGGAATGCGACAGACAAGTAAATAAAAAACCTAATCAATTATATTTTTTCCGTTTTATTTAGACATTCCGCGCAGGCAGCTGGCTTTCTAGCTTACCAAAATACAAAAGTAAATAGTGAATCATATTCCTTTTTTTATTCCCTTTCCAACGAGCTATTACAAAACATATCTTCACATTTGAAAAAAAAAAGTTGGGGGTGGTTTCTACCCTTAAAAGAGGGTAAATCTTATAAAGAGATCAAAAAAATTGTGCCAAACGAAAAATAAAGGGACCCGTTTTCCTTTATTTTTTCAGCAGATAAAGAGGCTCTCTAATATTGAATTTATTCCAGTTAAATATTTCAATCTCTATATATATATATATATATATATATATATATATATATATATATATATATATATATATATATATATATATATATATATATATATATATATATATATATATATTATAAAGCGCACCGTACTGCGAACATAGGAAATTTTGGACAATTTGATGTACCCAATTCTAAAATACCAATAATAGTTTCGTGTTTTTGCATCTCAACTTCCGCTTGCTTTTCTCACGTGGCGCATTTTTGGTTGGGACTGGTGGGGGAGTGCGGTGATAAATTCGAAAGAATTATCTGTCCAGTTTATTATTTACCAGCTGCTTTTATTTTCAGTGGATGCAGTGTTTATAGGCAAGTAGCAGGGAGCTAAATAGTGTCAACCGACTTCGATCTGATTTCTTATCAGTCATAAATATAAAATTAGTTGCTTACGAGACCGCAACGTTTGCTGCTTAAAAACCAAACAGTTTTTCCTAAAAAAAATAAAATAATTTTTTCAAATAAATAATGGAACGTAGAAGATATTTTTAAGAAAATAATTTAATGTGCATTCATAGAATAAAAAAAAAAACTTTTTTTTCAAGTTATCAAAAAATGATCAAACCACCTTCTTGAGCCAAACAATAACCAAGATTGTCATAAAAACGCCTTCTGACATTTGCTAGAATGTTAAGGTTAATAATCCTAAATTCCCATTAATTTGTAATTGCAATTTTGTAGATTTTTAAAATTATCTCTGAAACCATAAATTTATGATTTTACGTGACCAGAGAAAAAAATCGTTGAGACCATGAAGTAAAAATGTCGTTTCATCAGTAAAAAATGTTTTTTTTATTTCATTTATTTTTCTTTCCATTACAGTTTCAAAAAATTGCCTTCCCCCAAAGGGTTTCAACAGGGAAAATTTCATTGTTTTTTCTTTTTGGGGATCGGTATAAATTTTTTTTAGCACTCTTTCCACTGACCTTTTTTGCCCAAAAAAACCTGTTCTGCAATTGTATTAATGGAAACTGTGGGATTTTTAATAACATTTCCACTACCATAATTTATTTCATTTCCTTTTGTTGTTTTTTTCGGGAGGCACTATCATGGATGTTTTTTGGTTAAAAAACCCAAAATGCCAAAAATTTTTTAATGACTCGGTAAATAGTGGAAATCGTGGGTTCGGCCGGGTTTAGAAATAAATTATTAAAAAACCCCCAAATTCCCTAACAGGATTTCCACGGTGATTCCATTCAATAATTTGAATTTTGTTTCCAGTTCGTAAACATCCATTATTAATAACTATTATTAAAAAACTTTTTGCAAATAATCGACACAGTACAACTATTGCGGGGGGAGGTTCGATACTAAAGAACTATTTCAGAAATAAACGTATTGAATTGTTCGCTGGAAAATTATTGATCGATAAGCAATGCGTGCGGCGTTTTTAGGTACATCCAAAATCGTCTAGGATCGTCCTGTTCGCAGTACTTCCAGGTTTTAAAATATATATATATATATATATATATATATATATATATATATATATATATATATATATATATATATATATATATATATATATATATATATATATATATATATATATATATATATATATATATATATATATATATATATATATATATATATATATATATATATATATATATATATATATAAAATATATATATATTAATATATATATATATATTATTATATTATTTATATATATATATATATATATATATATATATATATATATATATAATATATATATATATATATATATATATATATATATATATATATATATATAATAATGGGTATTAATAATTTAATATTATTTAAATATATATTTAATATAAATTTTTATTGGATTCGGGAAAAGGGTATTTCGTCTTTAATTTTTTGACAAATTTTATTTAAGATATGGGAAAATTTGTAAATTTTTGCCCCAAAAAACGGTTAAGGGTTTTCCAAGATTTTTTTTAAACCATCATCACTTTATTTTTTTTAAATACGGGTTTTTTATTTAATTTTTTTGAACCCCTTAATATCCCAATTACAAAAATGTATAACACTTAATATTTATTAACAAATATGAAACGCCTCTATAAGAAATAATGTGCGTTCCTTGTCTAACTTATTGTCTCTTATGGAAAATATGTTTATTCAACAGAAAAATATTAAGTGTTATACATCATTGTAATTGAGATTATAACTGCTTCAAAAAAATGCAATAAAAAATTGAGTGTCGTATTTAAAAAAATAAAGTTAATGATGATTTAATGAAAACGAAACGTCGTACGGAAAATCTCTCAACGATATTTGGTAGAGCTTAAAAAGTGGCCATGTGAAAGTGTCTTTTGTTTTTCCCTATCTCTTTAAATAACGTCAGAAAAAAATGAAAACGAAATCGGCAAATTTCAGTTTTTTCCAGATATCTCCGGAAGTACTAGGAATTTTACAACTTTCTAAACGGATGTTGTTAGGCACCCAAAGGAACTTTCCATAATTTAACCGACTTCGATTTCTTACGGTTTCCGAGATCCCCATGCATGCACTCGAATCTGTGGCACCTGTATTTATATATATAAATATAATATATAATATATATATATTATATATATATATATATATATATATATATATATATATATAATATATAATATATAATTTTTATATATATAAATATTATTTATAACTTTATATATATATATATATATATATATATATATATATATATATATATATATATATATATATATATATATATATATATATATATATATATATATATATATATATATATATATATATATATATATATATTTACATATTTTATAGAGTTTTTCGTGGACACGTTATATTGTGCTTTTTCAGGTTTCATTCTTGAAGTTATTTTGATTCTTTCTGGTGAGGAGATTAGTTTCGAAATTGATCTTGTGTTTCCTAGGTTAAGTAGTAGAATAAAACAGTGGGTATTAGTTTAAAAATGCTTTTTTAATATTTTGTAGTGGTTTTTATCTTCTTTTTTTCCACTCCAATTATTTTTTCGTATTCTTTACCTGAAAGAAAAAAAATCAAAATTTAACAAAATAAATTAACTAGATCATTTTTTAAGCATTAAACTAAAAAATTATAAATTTGCACAGAAAAGAGTTTGTAAGATTACAAATCTAATATAAAGCGAAAAGTTTCATTTTTGTCTGCAGAATCAGAGAAAAATCACGTTAAATTCGTAACTGGATTTGCCCCGTCAAAAGAACATTACAATCATCAATCATAAAGGAATAATATATTCACGCGGGAAACCCAGGTTTTTTGCTCTTGGAAACAGCGCGAGCATATGGCCCGACCCCCGCATCATAAAGACACATGTTTATTATCAATCTTCGATGCAAAAAGATGAAAGGTTTTTCCGATTCTGTTTTGTTGCGCATTCTGTCATCTATTATTTTAAGAATATGTTACTGATATATTTCCTTATGTTATGTTCTTTCCAGTGGCGGATTTTCCAGCAGGTTGAGTAGGCTGGAGCCTATGGCGAATATGGTGGCGACGAATTTGGGACCAAAATTGTCTTTTTATATCTTATAGAATTTAAAATGATTTTTATTTATAAACCCAAAGGTTGTTGAGTCCACATGAACCATTCAACATATAATATACTTCACCACTTAGATAAATGTTTCTACGATTTGGGTAGTAGTACAGTATCCAAATTGGAGGCGTCCATTAACCATCAGCAAACCGAATGAAAACTATTTTTTGCACTCTCGGGTAATATTGAAACTTTACTGGTTAAATTATGTCACCTGTAAGTAGTTATGAAAAATTTCCGCAAATACAGGGTTCCCCATAATAGACTACCCATTTTAACTGCTTAGTAAAATTGTTAAGATCTAATAAAACTAACAATTTAATTCACTTAATTAATTAATTTACTCTTTGGAATTTTACTATAACATACGATTAATCCAAACTTTTTAAAATTCCGCCTTTTAAGTAAGTGCCATTAACTTCAATGCACTTTAATTTGACAAGAAATGATTTATGACACGATGAAGGAAAACCTGATTTATCCACCGGACCTCTTCAGGAATTCGGACTTTAAGATCTTAGATGTTTTTTGGACGAGTTACAAAAACCTTTGACTTTTATTAGACCCACAGAAGAAAGTCTGGTGCAGTTAAGTCCGGGGACCTTAAAAGCCAATTTAAATCCTCAAATAGTGAAATGAGTCGGCCATTAAACACTTTTCGCAGAACTCTTTTAGAGTTTTTATGGGTATGTACTGTCGCTTCATCATCTTCTATTAAGTTACTCTTTATGTTTTTACGCAAAAAAACTCGTTGTTAAACTGAATAATCCATGAGAATTAAAACTAAACATTAAATTATGTGTTTAAATCTAATGATGTTTTATTAGAAAAAATACTTTTAACCAAAATCAATTTTTCCTAGTTTTGTAACAGGTGCCTACTTGATTAAAAATATGTTGATTCAAATTCCAAAGGCCATAGAAGATTATAATATTAAAAAAACGTACTAGCTTATCTCAAATTAAATTTATTTTAATATCAAAATAGGTAGTCTATTATGGGAAACCCTGTATATATTTGGAAATATTTTCGAAAATAAAGGGTTTACCAATAAGAGGTGTTATTTTAATATTCAAAGAAAAATTTAATTTTTTAAAATAAATGATCGAATATTTATTATTATTATGGGTTGCACACAATGGAAAATAAGATTACAGACGCCAAAGACACCATCCTTTTCATGAAATTTCCATACCATACAAAGTAGCTTCTATCCTCGATATTCTCACGAATTCCATCTTTTGGGGATTGAATGACGCTGGGCTGTGATGAGACCTCTCTTTCACGCGGCCCCAAAGATCAACAAGATTTGGGGCCAATGATCACTCTTCGAGAACAGGGTCGGGAATTTTTCCGTAAAAAATCAGGTCCGGATGGACGTAGCGCCGTCTTGTTAAAAGTAAACGTTGTTCAGAATTGGATGGTATTGATCTGGACAACGTATACTTTCAACAAGACGGCGCTACGTGCCACACAAGCAAGGAACCATTGATTTTTTACGGGAAAAGTTTCCCGACCCTGTTATCTCTCGAAGAGGTGATCACAATTGGCCACCAAGATCTTGTGATTTAACACCTTGCAACTTCTTCCATTGGGGCCACGTGAAAGAGAAGGTCTACGTCAACAGCCCAGCGTCGATTCAAGACCTCAAAGATAGAATTCGTGAGGCTATCGAGGACGTAGGGCCGCCACTTTGCGATTTAGTTATGGAAAATTTAATGAAAAGGATATGGTCCTGTAGGCGTGCTCGTGGTGGTCATTTGGCTGTTCTTATTTTCCATTATTAACGGCATACGTTCCTCTTTATAATCTAATAAATATCCGATCATTTATCCTAAAAAATGGCATTTTTCTTTGAATATTAAAATAACACCTCTTATTGGAAAACCCTTTATATCAGGAAATTTTGGAAATGTGTGGAAATATTGGAAATATCGAAATAAAAACCACAGAACTCAAAAAAACTAAATATTTAATAAATTTTTTCATAGGTAATACCAGAAATGGTCAAATTTGGCCATTGGATTTTGAGAAACAAGTTAAATTTCAGAAGTATTTAAAACCAGGCAAAAAATATCTGGCTTAAAATCTAAGTACGAATGGTATTTGCTAAGACAATTACGCGAATGAAACTAAGTTAAAAGCAAAATGATAATTAATTAATAATATAAAATACAGTCGCTATTGAAAGAATAATAGACCACACGGTTAAACCGTATACTTACCAATTTTTTTGAGTAATTTTTTTCCTTAAATCTAATAGCAAATTTTGGATTTTTTGACATTTCAAATGTGATTATTTATGCATGAGTAAAATTGCCATTTAAATGGTAAAACGCAAAAACCATTAACACTTAAGATACTATCAAAGATAATACTACTACGAATAGATGGTTCATTTAAATGGGGCGTTTTGAATCAGTTCGAAGATATAATGCTTCCGTAAATGCGATTAAATTAAGTTGGTAACCCCTGCCCCAGCGAAAACAAACCGTGCGAATGCCAATGTATGTCGCTTATACCTTATTCGGAACACGAAGTAGCGAAAGGGGCGGCTAAACGGATTGTTTCTAGTCGGTTTCATCACGCCAATAGTAAAGATCGCCGGCAAACGTTTAACTTTCGTTCAAGGATAGCGCGAAAATCCTCATGGACATCGGCTGCGTTGCAAAGTCCATTAGGGGTATCAAAAATATAGCATTGAATGGTTCATCTTATCCGTAGTAGTATTATCTTTGATACTATTTATTTTGTGATTTTGTTAGTTCCACTGCACAGGTCTGCAAATTTCCAGTTATGTTCTTACTTTTTCCTCTATTTCCTGAATATTTGGTATTTTTCCAATACACCTAAATGATAGATTTTCTAGATTACGATATGCAGAGGGTCCCAGAATATGTGTACAATTTCCTGAAATCTAATAGAAAACCTAAAAATAGTATGACAAGTTCCTATAAACATTTTACCTTTGACCTTTCTAATACAGGAAAGTTCCTTGGAAATCTTTTGTTTTAAAATACTGGGCGTAATTTAATATTTTTTTAATATGATGGTTACGTATATTCCTTAAATAAACTATTAAATAATATTTGGCTTATTTAGTTTGAGGGACGGACTACTTTCCTTTAGCAAGTTTTTTAACACTCTGTATGATAAAGGTTAACAACATTATTTTTTACTTTTAACCTTAAACTAAAAATTTTATTCTAAATAAAATCGACTTTTACGAAAATAAAATAATTTGGCATTTTTTTTACACTATACAGGGTGTTTGCTAATTTCATTCGTCAATATTTAGGAAAGTATTTTCTGGGTTCATTTTAAGAGGAAAACTTTATATGAACCAATGGCCTAAACGTCTTTACTTTTAGGATACAGGGTGATAAAATTTTTAAAAATAAATCATTTGTCATTAATATCTGTAATACCACTTTGAATATTTTTATGAAATTTGACATAAATGTACTATGTATCAAGAAGCATTTTTTAGTGTACCACATTTTTTTTTACCAGTGGCGTTCGTACGGAATTTGACCTGCCTATTTTGGCAAATAAAAAAAATCTGTTACACTAAAAAATGCTTAATTATACATATTATATGTCTGCCAAATGTCATTAAAATATCTTAAATGGTATTACAGATATGAATAATAAATTATTTATTTTTAAAAATTTTACCACCCTGTATCTCGAAAGTTAAGACGTTTAGAAAATACGTTTATAAAAAGTTTTCTTTTTAAAATGAACCCAATTGCCTCCTTAAATATTGACGTACAATTAGAAAACACCCTGTATAATGTAAAAAAAAATACCAACCATGATATGTTATTTCTCGTAAACAGTTGATTTTATCAAGGTTAATCAAAAACCTTTTTTAGTTTGGTTAAAGCATCAAAAATAATATTGTTGAGCCTTTATCAACCGGGGGAAAAAAAGCTTTATGTGTTGAGCTAGTCCCTCCCTGGCAAAATAAATAAGCTAAATATGATTTGATGGGTTCATTTTAAGAAGATTATCTAGTAACCATTATATTAAAAAATAATAATAATAAATTTCGCCTGGTATTTTAAAAGTTATTAAAAAAAAACGATTTTCAGGTGCGTGCGGTATGTACCTGTATCTCCGTAGGGAAAGCCCGTGGGAAAAAGTTTATGTCACAATATTTTTAGGTTTTCTATTAGATTCCGAGAGATTGCCCAAATATTCTGGGACACCCTGTATAACATGATTTCAGGTAGTTGTGTAGAATCGCGGCTGAATTATTTTGCGGTGTAAAATCTACATAATTAAACCTTTTTTTTATCTTTAAAGTTAATAAAAATAGAATAATTTAAAAAAAAATGAAAATGTCAATTGTCAATTTTTTTTTTTTTTTTTAATTGAAAAATCCAAAAATTGATATTTTTGATTTTTTTTTAAATTTCTAAACTTAAATGGATACATTTTATTAGGCAGAAACTTAAAAAATACCCATTTTTTTATTTGCAAAATAAAAATTAACACCGAAAATAGGAACAAACTAAGAGAAAACATGTCAATATTTCTATTTTTCAATTTTTTATAGTCAAAAATAGGTGAAGCCCCACTAATGCACAGTTACCGTATTTTATTAACTTTATTCACCTAAAATTGTTTAATCTATCAATTAAACCCTTTTTTAAATCCTCCTGTAATTTTTTAAACTTTCTTTTTTAGTTTTCCATAAATAAAATCATTATTTCATTATATTTGTTTTTGGGTAGCATTAATAATGACTGTTTAGCCGAAAGCGCTTCGCCATGATACTTAATTTGTAACATACACTTTATCAATCAGTCTTTAGCATTTTCCTCATGTTGTTATTAAAAAAATATTGCGTATTTTACCGCAAATCATACGCCAAATACAATCAATTTTTCTACAACAAAATATTACTGACTTTTGTTTATAACAATATCAAAATTATTGTGGTTTTTATATTAAATTTCCAAGTTTGCATTGCGGTGTTTATATTTCATTTCAATATTGTTTGTTATTGCTTTATTTATATAAAGTGCTTTGATAATATTAAATTTACCGGTTATATTAAATGTTGTAAAGCGTCAGGCAAAAATGGTTTCAAATGAGCCAATTTACCATATTAAATATAAATTAAATTTTTTGGGGCAAAGAAGTGTTTCAAATAACATTACAACTCTTAAGCTCCTACTTGTGCTTATCTCTGAAGTTGATTATAATCACTGTTTGTACTTTTTCTAACTAATTGTCTAAACAAGCTTACACTATACACAAAAGATCATTTTATAAAATTTTACTTAAAAAGTAGGTAAATAAGTTTACTTTATTCTTTTAAAGAAAACTACCCAAATTATTTTGCTTTTACCGATTTAACACTTTATTAATTTAAAGTATTTACATAATAAAAACATGTTCTAAAAAAATTATTTAAAAAAAAAATCAAAATTATTCAATAATATTTTTTGAATTATACACATATACACATAATTATACACAAGTAGGTGGTAGAGGAGCTTTCCTCGCCTGAGGCGGTACCACCCCACTTGCCCTTTAAAGGACTTGTTAAGTCTTAGTACGTTTCGAGTTCTGGGCGGGGGCAGTTTTCCTTCTTCCTCCTCCTTCTTTTTTCTTTTCTTCTCCTTCTTCCCTTTTTCTTTTCTTTCCTTTTCTTTTTTTTCCACTTACTAAAATTTGGAAATAATGATGATGGCACACCCGAACGTAAAGTTATCCGGA
>JAHBCN010009280.1:0-35807 GCA_019359885.1 Listronotus oregonensis | reverse complement strand
ACCAAGACCACATTTTCAGTACTAATATTAGACAATTTAATTGCGCACAAGGACTGGCCGTACACAAATCTCCACTCTGTTTAGGAATCCTGCATTCCTAATGTTTCCAAGCAGTAGGCGGTTAAGAAACAACCTGACTTAACCCAACCCCAACCAAGCTTAACCTGTGAAGTAAACCAGATTTACGCCCAGGTTGTTGCGCATCTTTCAACTTTCGACGTCGTTAAAGCAGGATCTTGGGCCAAATTGTTGTATTTACTAAAGCATAATAAAAAAGGGGGAAGTTATAGTAATTATTAATGATGACAAACTTGCCCAACATATCCACTGATTAATACATAGTGAAATTGTAAATCTTATTAAAAAAGCAACACTTTTTTTGTTTTAGAAAGGGGAATCAAAATAAACCATTTTTAACCTATCTATATCCGAGTCAAATGGTTATTTATACGAATTAATCCTTACGGAGGGTCTAAATGTCCAAAGAAAAACTTCTTTAGCCCTAGGCTGTCTTATTACGAAATCAGAGCCCATAAACGTTTACGACAAGTCTCTGGTCGTTTAGTCCGGCCCATTATGTCTTGGACACGCGCTCGTCCCTAAATTTTCGACTCTTCTTGCTCCTCGAGGAAATGGCTAAATGTTCTAGACTGTAATTTAATGCTATAAGGATACGTCATTAAAAAAGGAAATGGTTAGAGAGTAAAAGGTATAATAGAGTTTAGTATTTTTAAATGTAATTTTTATAAGAAAATATAGTTATTTTTAAATAAAAATTAGTCCTAATTCGTGTATAAATTTTTGGTTTTTAATTATCTATGCTAGAATACGTACATAAATATCATTCGTGCCAACTTTACTCTTGTCCGGACGAAACAAACAAGTGGCGGCTCGGGTCTTAGTATATCGGGGGCTATTTTAAAACCCAACACAAGAGAAAATATGTTACTGCTGTTTTTTAAAATAATACAAAACATTTTCTATGTATAGTTTTATGTATAAAAATAAAAATATGTGTGCTACGTCAGTCTATTTTTTTAGCCCCGTCCAAATAAAACACGGAAAACAAAATAGGCGTAGTTTTCTTGTAAACGCCTTTTTTAAATTGCCTTGTATAACAACCGCCTTTCGTAGATTTTTAAGCCTGAGTAAGCGTCGGATCAGGATTAGCTCCACCCAGTGATTTTATAGGTCTGTTTGTTATTTAGAAATAAATTACACTCTTTTTCACTTTTTTTACACACCTAATACTAAAATACACTTTCCATAAGAGCGCTTATGTAAAAAAAGTGTGAAATAGTGTACATTATTTCTAAATAGCAAACGAACCTTATATGTACTTTGTCAGCGAGCGAAAGTCGGGAAAACTCACCGTCCAAGTCAGTGCATTATTTGCTATTCTATTATTTAAACACGCGAAAGCGAGGAATGTGACGCAGCGCTTGCAGGTTCAGGCCGACGGTCCCGTCGTCAGGGAGAAAATAATTCCCTCCACGTAAATCTAATTAATTTTATCGTTTTTGATTTATTTTTTTATTTATATTTTGTCTCGAGAGGCTACAGCACTTTTGCTCTTATAGACCAAAAATATGCTGCTATCGGAAATATGCAGAAATTGATGTATTTTACGGCATTTTTTAGACAACATGGTAGTACCCCAATCTAAAACTTAAACACCCGTGGATCTTGGGGGCCCCGGAAAAAAATTTTTTCCTTTTTAAAAAAAACATTGGTACCTAATTATTTTAACAGGGCCGGATATAACTTTTTGCCGCCCATAGGCTAATTTATTTTTGCCGCCCTAATATATCAATATTTTTTGGATATCAGAACAAAAAATTTAGTATTAAAAGAATGTTATCTACACAAGTAATTCTTATACAAATTTAATAAACAAATTTAACAAAAGTAAAACCTACAGAAAATAACACTTTTTTAGAAGGAACAAATTTCATATGGATAATGGATTAAACAAGATTAAAAATCTATTCTTTTAAACATCACTATCGTAACTAGGATTTGTTATAGACAGTCCACAAAGCTTAAAGCCCAAATACTAACATACCCTGGGTGCCTTAAGGGAACTACGAAGCAGTTTCTTATCATTACCCAAAGATTCGCAGGTTTGGAGAAGAGAAAAAGGCGTCTACAGGCAGAAGGTTTTACAGCCTAGACACTGCAGGGATAAAGGAACGAACAATGTAGAAAGTTTAGGGTTTCTTTAATGTCACTGTGAAGGAATGCATGAAAGTCGTACTATGTGTTAGTTTATTGGTTGTTGTTAGGGGAGGACTAATACTGGATAATCTGCGCAAAAGCCGTGAAAATAGTTATACGTATACAAGAGGAGAGGAGACTTTCTTAGAAGAGTGAGGCCATTATTAACGCAAACGGCTTTTCTCTGGATAAAGCCAACAATGTTAGGAGTAGTAAGAGACGCCATTTTCTGGATATTAAAAAAATATTTCTAGCAGGGATAGATATCGGCTATAGATAGAATATACAGATTAAAAGATTGAACATATATTTGGTTTGATGAAGGAATTAAAGCTTTTTTGAAGCTGCTGTGGTTATTATAACATAATGCTTGTGTTAATCAAGATATTTCTCAAAGGTAATGTTCAAAGGTTAAGTGATTCTCTGTTCTGGAAAAAAGCCCGTGTCATAAGAAACCCAAAGGCTACGAGTTAAGGTAGTTGCAAATTCCGAAGCACATTTTCCATCTTCCAGCCCAGATGATTTCTTGGTATTAAGATAAGATTTCGGACATATGGAAGAGGTAGATTAACATGAGGACCAAGAGTAGAATTGGCAGCAAATTGTTTAGTAAAGAGTTCGGCTTTTTCTTTAGAAGTAGAAATAATATTATCTTTAAAGGTTAGGGATAAATATGAATTAATAAAAGAGTTTCGACTAATGTTGTTGTCAAAGGACCAGAAGGATTTGCTCCCATTCGAGGAAGAGAGAGATTTTTTATTTAAGTGTTCAAATGGTCCTTGGCTTCTGAAATAGTTTGGCTCTGTTTCTTGCCTTGATGCTACGTCGTTTAATTTCAAGTCTAGGATTTTAAAATTTACAGATTTTTAACAGTCTAGCTTTGTAACAGGATTAGAAGGCGAATACATACTAATTTCATTTATATTAATATTTTTCATGCATCGTTTTTTCTGAGGTGGCAAATACTCAGCAGGGGGGAAGGGGTGCTCTATTCTAGCTATGCCAATGTTAAACATGCTCCTCTTTACATTTTCTAACTTACAAAAAAAGCGATCCTAAACATTGTCAGAAATATGAAAATTGGTTTTATTATTAATTTTTAAGCCTACGTAAAGTAAAATTTTATTTTAAATAAACCTCTAAATGTTATTTCGATGACATTTATTTTTTTGTTTATGTGTTAAACTGTAGGACAATTAAATTGTAGTGTAAAAAAGGACTACGCTAGAGTGAACTTAATTGAGCAGGGCGCAAACTATTAGACGGCCTTTCGATCGACTTTGAATTCGCCTGCGAATATTGAATATTATAGGAATCCTAATAACCAATCGGGGTCCCTTAATTGACGGTATGCAAATTATAATTGTTGGGTAGTTGTATGTTCGGACTGCTTCGAGCTGCTGCCCATCCTGCTGATTGCTAATTACTGATGCTGGGCTTTGAAATTAGCTTAATGGAATTTAAAAGCATTGTAGATTTCTTGTTGAAATATGATACTTTTCGGTATTTTTTTAATAAATGTTTTTTAACTTCAGTTTTTGCACATCATTATAGATATAAACAGCCAAATAACTGTTTTTATTTAAAAGTTTTTTTGGAGTTTAATGGTAATATTAATTTTTATCGCCATCTAAATAATTTATGTCTAAGATTCAAATTAGGGATGACCTTTACTCATCTTTCAACCGGATAAAAATGATTTTTTATCAAATATAATACATAAAAATTTATTGCGACTGGGTTGGCTAAAAAATATGGTCAAGGCTATGATAAGTAATTAAAAACAAATGAAAAATTTTTAACACTCCTGTATATTGTCAATTTTTATTTTTTTATTCTACATGATAGTACTAATAAACCACTGTTTTTTCAATCTGATAAATAAGGTCTTTAAAATTTTTGAAATTTAAATTTAAAGAAATTATTAAAATCTTTATTTATGAAATTGAAGAAATAAAAAATTGGTGGTATATCAGTACTGCCATGTAGAATAAAAAAATAAGAATTGACATTATGTAGGGAGTACCAAAAATTTTTCAAACATTTTTAAAAAATGAATCATAACCCTGACCATAATTTTTTAGGCAACCCATTTGCAATACATTTGTTTACATATACTTATTTCACGAAGGTTTGTACTTTCGTCATCAATGACGTCATTACTTGGAAAAAAGGGTTGTCGTAGCTAATTCATATAAATTCAATGCTTTACATTTTTTAAGTTCAATGACGTAGTTAAAGCGTTCTTTAGAGCACGTTCAAGTGTTTATCTAATAAAATTTTAATTCACCATGATCCGATTGCACCAATAAAATTTTTTATTTCCTTAAGGTAAAGCTAAGCTAAATCAAAAATTCGATTGGACAAGGTTATCGGCGGATTCAAGATTTCGCTTTATCTCAGCCTAAAAATATTTAGACTTAACGTTATTCTTGTCTCAATTCTGTTGATTTTTTGTTTCTCATGATGAAAGACCATCGAAATCCTCGATTTTTAGAAAATGGGTGTTTAGTCGGCATAATGGAACAAGTAATTATCGAATACATTTTTAGAAAGATTACATTTTTAAAGCCAACAATGTTAAGCCTTATAAACAAAAAGAAATACCTAATATAATACTATAAACAATTTGCAGTTAATACCGGAATATAGCAAGTATATAACGATTTGCAGTTATTTTAAACTCTTTCCGATTTTCGGGCTAAAAAAGACGGTCTATAAATTGGTTTATTTTTATAATATTCTTGTAGCGTGCTATCTTATACCTTGCTAGCAACAAACGTTTTCTTTTAAATGTCTGTCTTTTTTAATTTTATTTGTTAAGTTTACCTCCTTTTTTAAATTTCTTAATCAAATATTTTATATGGATGTTATATAAGGTTTAACTGGATTTTCTGATTAAAAGCACAGAAAATACCATTGCCACACTTATAATATCGTGGTGAGCATTATCACTTACTAAGTTTAAATTTTAAAATATGAATAGGTACATTTTAAAAATTTATTTAATAATATTTTAAATTTATTTAATAAACTAAAGTTTTATTTTAAATACTTGAGCAAACACTGACGTAAATTCTATTTCTAATGTTTGCCATAATTTATAAAGAGGACGTCCACGAAGCAGAATTGCAGAGTTTCTCATATTTGTAATATTGTTTGCCCTGCAAGAACTATTTTTTGCGGTGGTAATCCAACTCCCGGGCATCACTACTTTACAGCATGACAAAAAAAAAGACATAAATTACATTTTAATATGATACCAATAAAAATACAAGAATAAACAAATCTACTGATTTCTAAAACTGAGTATATGTAAAAAAAAAAAAAAAAAAAAAAAAAAAAAAAAAAAAAAAAAAAAAAAAAAAAAAAAAAAAAAAAAAAAAAAAAAAAAAAAAAACCCCCCCCCCCCCCCCCCCCCCCCCCCCCCCCCCCAAACCTCGTGAAACGAAGTATACCTACTTTAAAATAGACAATGACACGTAAAAAACTGACAATAATTAAAATTATTTTTGAAAGAACCATATTAAAAATATTTAATTAAAAATGTGAAATAGTTTTTAGGACAAATATAGTAAGAATTATATAAAAAATGGGTTTCTTTATTTTATTACAGGTTTTAAATTTTAAAATTAAAAAAATTAACCTTTTTTTCCATAAATTGACCTACCTTCGACTTAATCCTTTTTATTTATACCAAAGACCTTTTAGAATACAGGCCCAGTGTTTTATTCATAAGTCATTATTTCAACCATTGACACTACAGCTAAGCTATTACAATATAAGAGCAAAAGGGCTAGATAAAGTAGTGGGGTTAGTTCTGGTTAGAATAGCTATCTGGACAGTAAGACGTTAAAAACACGAGGTTTCACACACGAACCTATGTTGCCAGATTTATCCCCATAAACCTTTGGAAAGTAAAATTGGGCTGTTAACATTTAAAAATTAAAATTTGCTTTCCTTTTAAAAAAAGAAATAAAGAAAAGTTAATAAACAGAAGTTTCTGAACATATAAATAAACAGGCGAATTTACTGTTTTTTTTTTTAAAAGGGTGTATTTAACGAAACATAGCCTAAATCGAAATTCTAGTGAACTAGGTACCTACTAGAACTTAAATGAAAAAAATTTTGAATTTAAATGCTGAATTTAATTCTTAAAGTATTTATTTAAAATATTGCCTTTCTGGTCCATTATTTTGGAAAACCCCTTACTGAGACATTGATGAAAAGTAGATAATAATGTTTCAGAAGGAGATTTGTCCTTGTTATTATAGGTCTTTGGAGCCATAAAAATGGAGTTGCCAGACGTCACGCTTTAGGCGTGATTACCAAGCTTTTCTACTTGTTGCCACGCGCATTTAAATATAACTGGGACTCATAAATGGTTAATTATTTTATATGAAGGAAAAGTTATACCTTTTATGGCGCGAATGGAGTGAGGGTGGTAATAGAGAGCAAGCTATAAAAGTAACTTTTGCCCCAAATAAAATATGCTGTTTTTTCTTTAAACGTCGGCAAATTAATGCAAAACCATCTCTTTTTAATAGCAATAATTATTAAAAATTAGTGGGTTCGCCAGGCGGCTTAGTCCGGTGTCGATGAATAGTTGCTATAGTAATGTAACATAAAGCTGTCAGTGGACACTGTTAACAATAATTATTTTCTTTTAAAATTGCTTCTTCGATTGCGTTTTAATTTCGTATTGATAAGCAGTTATTAAGTTAAGTACATTAAATATTTAATTAAATAATAAATCAAAATTTTAATTTTGTTTTTAGTTTAATAAATATTAAATTGACACTTGTTTTGTTGTTTTTTATTGTATCTAAGTAAAGCTCCGGCGGAGGAAAAATGAAACTTTGCGGTCGCCTATACAGCCAATTATTACGTTTAATGACGTTGAAAAAAAACATTTTTTTCTTAAGCAGCATTAAAAATTTTCACTGGTTTTTAAATAAATCTAACAAGGATCGTTCTTTTCACAAATAAATTATTTGGTCAGATAAATGTCGAATAATAAGTTGCGATATTCTCAACCGATATAATGAAAGACATTTGAACTCCACAAATCCTCACATGGTACGACCTGATCGTCAACAAGGTCGATTTGGGTAAATGTAAGGTGTTTTTTATTTTACAATAAACTGTGTGTATCGCTGTTTTGAAAAAAAAATTAATGCAGATAAATATCTGGACATACTCTAATTAAACCTTTTCAATATTTTTTATGATGGTCGAGCAACTAACCTTGGATCACTTCAAATGGAATGACTCTAAAGGTTGTCATAAAATGTTGTTATTCCGTTTAAGAAAATTTTAGTTAAATGAAGTGTTTTTTACAGGCCAAAAATACACTGTTATAATACTGTTATAATAAAAAGTAAGAAACTATTAAAAGTAATGTATTTTTAAAAAGTGTTTTAAGTAGTGGTAGTAGAAGTAGAAAAATATTTATAAAAATATATATCTAAATACGAATAATGGTTACAAGCTGGGTTTAAATAGGATTAGTAGACGCGTATAATTTGCATAGTGCTTCGAGGGGTTTATAGAGAAATAAAAGTTTCTAAAGTTAAATTAAATTTATTCAAAGCTTTATTAGCTTACGCTTTTAAAGAACATAGAAAACACCTAATATATTTTTGCTATTAACATCAGCATTTTTAAAAAAATCCTATCTTTCTAGTGGGCCAACATAAATGTCAAATATAACATTAACCAACATAGACAAATATTCCCGTTGCGCACAAGGTAAGTTTATTAGGTTAATATATTTATTATATTGCCAAACAATTTGCTGCCAATTCTACGATTGATCCTCCTATTAATCTTTCGCTTCCAACAGTTGACCCTGTTTCTCATAAAATATCCGATATCATTTTTAAAGTCAAACAAATCAAGCGTATTCTTTCTTCTCTTAATACTAAAAAATCGTCTGGGCTGGATGGCATACCAGCAATCGTCTTAAAAATGTGCTTCCGAGCTTGCACCCATCCTAACTCGCCTCTTTCGAATCTCTTACGACACGGGCATTTTCCTGGAGAGTTGGAAAGCTGCACGTGTGCAACCTGTACCCAAAAAAGAATCCAAAACTCACCCTTCTAACTATAGATCTATATCTCTTCTTTCTGTTATTTGCAAAGTAATGGAAAATTTAATCAATTCCCAAACCTAAAAGTATCTGGAAAAGCACAAGATCTTACATGATAGACAGTATGGATTCCGACACAGAAGATCTTCTTTCCTTTGTTTCACACAACTGGAACAAGTCCCTTGAGTTTCTTGGTGAATCCCAAATCGTTGCTCTTGACATATCCAAAACTTTTGATTAGGTTTGGCATGACGGGCAGACGGGCTTCTTAATAAACTTGTTTTTTACGGTCTTTTACCTAAGCTTTGATCTTGACTCTCCAATTTCCTTTCTAATCGACGTAAATAAGCTACTGTAGATGGTCATTCTTCCAGCTTCCACCAAATTAATGCTGGCTCAGTGCTGTCACCCACGCTGATTCTTCTACACATTAACGATCTTCTCTCTCCCACAAACAATCCCATTCATAGTTTTGCTGACGATAGTACCCTCCACTCTAGTATTCAATTTCTTAAGCCACCATGTAATTCTGATTTAAAACACAAGCGCCGGTCAATGCAGATATTTCTTTCACAAGACCTCAAACTTATCTTGGATTGGGGCGCAAAAAATCTTGTTCAGTTTAATGCCTCGAAAACACAGTCAAGTTCGCTGTCGCGGAAAAAGTCTGCCAATGCTCATCCGTTACATATGAGCGACCAAGTTCTGCAGAACAAAGAGTCCTTTAATCTTGTCGGCGTTACTTTTGAAAATAACCTCAACTGGTACAAGCACATTACATCCATAGCCTCGGCAGCTTCAAGAAAGCTTGGATTCCTTTTTCGAGCCAGAAAGTATTTCTTTTCTTCCAATCTATATACTCTGTAGGTATCCCAAATCAGACCCTCTTAAGAATATTGTTCTCATGTCCGGGGAATTGCGTCCCCTACAACACTTAGCATTCTGCACTCCATTCAAAGAAGAGCTGTTCGTCTTATTAATGATCCCACGCTTACAGAAAGGCTTCCTCTTCTTGCTCGCCGTCGAGCTGTAGAGGATCTGTGGCTCTTCTATAGGTATACAGCTTCTGCTCAGAGGATTTGGCCAGTATAATTCCTTCTCTGGCAGCTCTCAGCAGAGCAATATGTAGTGCAACTTTTATGCATCCCTCACTTAGTGAGGCTTCGAACTTCCCGCTTACTTCGTTCCTTCATCCCTAGAGTGTCAAGACTATGGAATCTGCTGCCCGCAGAAGTTTTAAGTTTTCCTCCCAATCTACAAATATTTAAGTCTCGTGTGAACAAACTCCCTCTCACCACACTTAAGACACCCACGGTAGGTTGGTACTTAGGCATCAGCCTTCGTGGACTGTCCCAAGATAAAAAAATATTTAAACAGTATTGTATGTGAACACATTCACTTCTTTTATTCAAATTGTTTTAAAAAAGCAGGACATTGTATTAAAGAAGCATTGAATATTAACCTTCCCTTAAAAAAAAGTAACTACTACCATAGAAAACAAAATTTTATTATTTCTTTTTGAGCAAGTAAGCAGACGTCTATAAAATGGGAAATAATTTATTTTGATCTGAATAATACAACATTGTTTAATAGACAGGCCCGGATTTGAGGGAGGGCAGGCCGGGCTACTGCCCTGGGGCCTCCACAAAAGAGGGGCCACCACAATAGTCTCAAAATATTCGATTTTACTCGAATTTTACAAACTTCGTTCAGTGATATTTTAAAGATTTCTTAGTTGAAAATGCTTATAAACAAATTACGCTGCTTTTTTTTCAAAAGTAATCTGTGGGGGACGCTGTTACTTTTTTTCTATTAATATTTAGGGGGTCTATCATTTCTTATTTTAAAGCTTAGATCTTAAGTTTAAAACGAGCGGCTGTGGGACTTTCTACGTTGAATAGAACCCAAGCTATGACGGAAAAGTTAGGAAAAATCGTTATTTTGCAAAATTTTTGCATTAAAATTGCAATTAATTTTAAAAACGCCATTTTCTTTCTTTTTTCAGTGGAAACAAAAAAGTATAAGAGGACATTTTTTCTATCTTCAATAGTTTATTAGCTACAGTGTATTAAACGATTAAATATTTTAAAAATTTCTGACCACTTTTCCGGAAAAGCGAGTTTTAGATTCAAATTCAGCAGGAAAAAACAACTACTTGTTCTCGTGAACCTTGATTGAATAGTAAGATGTAGGACCCCACACAAAATCTGCCCAAGGGCCTCCACAACCCTAAATCCGGCTCTAATAATAGAAACATATTTAGAAAAGATGAAAAGCCTACATTTTATAATTTATTACAAAAACAGAAAGTAGGTAACAGTAAATTTTGCAGTAGTTATGTTATCAACGGTGTCTTAGAACCGTTTTACACATACAAAAATTCTAGTGAAATTTATGGCGAAAATTATCATTAAAATTTGGATACACATTTTTGTAGGACTTTTGGCAATAGTACATTCACTTGTGTTCAGGCCCGTGCTGGGTACCTCTAAAGGGCGCGGGACGGGAAGTGGTGAGGGCGCCCATAACATCGCAGAATCGGCTCGGGCCGGACGGAAGAATGTAAACATGATAGGAGTCCAATGGCACATGTAGTGTGCTGATTCTTCGAATATCTGGTTCTGTAAAAGCGACCGTTTTCGGCATAACGGGTATTTATCAATAAAAAACACAGCCCCACAGAGAAAAGGTCGAGATCCGTGGATCAGACCATAATATTCCCACGTATTTTTTGACGCTGAATCCAAATCCGGCCTCAGAAAAGGCCCTACACGTCTAGAATTGGCTCGGAAAAACTACCCCTGGAATGGGTAGAAAATGGATTTCTGGTTACCAGATGATCAACCATGGTATTTCAACGCTATGAAATTAGTCGTCGAAAAATTTTTCTCCTACTGAAATTCACTCTCTAGGTCCAAAACTACCCCTAGGAAGGAATGGAAAATCGAGTTTTGCACGCCGGGATCGCAAAGGTGGTATTTTTATGTACTTGTCAACGCTGGATCCGAATTTGTGATGCAAAACTTTTTGCCCTACTGACATTTATCCTCTAGGACTAAAACAACCCCTCGCGAGGGGTAGAAAATCAAGTTCTTACTCTTACTATACCATACTATTACCATACCATATCCAGAACTTGATTTTCCACCAATACCTACGGGTAGTTTTGGTCCTAGAGCGTAAATTTCAGTAGGGTAAGAACTGTTCGATCACAAATTTAATTCCAGAGTTAACAAGTTCATAAGAATACCACCTTTGCGATTCCGGCGTCTAAACCTCAGTATGCCACCCCTCCCTAGGGTAAAAATTTTAGATCACAAATTCGGATCCAGAGTTGACAGGTACATGAGAATATCACCGTTGCGGTTTCGGCGTCCAAATCTTGATTCTCCGCCCCTCCCTAAGGGTAGTTTTGGCCCTTAAGGGTGCTTTACAGTAGGGTAAAAAAGTTTTCGATTACAAATTCAGGTCCAACGTTTACATGTACATGAGAATACCATCGTTGGGATTCCGGCGGCCACAACTTGTTTATCCACTCCTCCCTAGAGGATAAGTTTCAGTAGGGTAAAAACCCTTTTATTACAAGTTCACATCCAGCGTTGACAAGTACACGAGAATACCACCGTTGCGATTTCAGCGTCCAGAACTCGATTTGCCACCCCTACCTAGGGGTAGTTTTGGTCCTAGAGAGTGAATTCAGTTGATCACAAATTTAAGTCCAACGTTGACAAGTACATGAGAATACTACCGTTGCGATTTCAGCGTCCAGAACTCGATTTGCCACCCCTACCTAGGGGTAGTTTTGGTCCTAGAGGGTGAATTCAGTTGATCACAAATTTAAGTCCAACGTTGACAATAAAATGCTAGCAATTAGTTAATTTACTCTAATTCCCAATTCACTGTTTACATGGCTTATGTTAAATTACAAAACTGGTATAAGAGATAAACCACAAAAATTCTCAATTGTTTTTACTGGCGTGAGGGCGCCGTATGACCTTGAAGGCGAGGGCGCAGGGGGATTTGTCCCTCTGTCCCCCTGGGCCAGCACGGGCCTGCTTGTGTTTGATACTTACACCAAATTTCAGAAAAATTCATGTGGTGGTCATGCATAATTGCTAATTTTACAGCAGCTGTTGGATTCGTTTAACATAACCTAGAGAGGAGGAAAGTCAATTAATTAAAAAAGGTTTTGTATTCTTAAAATTATGTCAAGAGGTAGCTGTTTCCTTTTTACTTTATGAAATATTTCTCAATGACATTACGGACCTCAAAAAAAGTTCTGTGTCGCTATTTGAGCCATTTCTTGAAATATAGAACAGGTTTAATATTGTTAGTGCAAAAATTCTAGTAAGAAATATTGAAGGTGTAATACACAAAATAATTATTGCGTAAAGGACCCCGCACATTTTATATGGAAAACGGTCTTCCGGTAAAATTTGCTTAAAATTTGGGACATTATTCGTTTTGTACGCCTGATCAAAGGTGTCAATGAGGTCGAAGCTCAGAATGCCAATCTTTAGGCTCTACGGCAATTTTTAGTGGCCAAAAACGGCAAAACTTAATAAATACTAAAAAAAATAAATGCATCTTTTATCGAATGATCACCAATACAAAATATTATTAACAGAGGCGGATTTAGATATTTGCCGCCTAGGGACTGATAGCGTATTGCCGCCCCGCCCGCCAGAACCCCAGCCACCCCCGCGGTCCACGTCCACCAGTATAGGGCCGGTTGATAATAGGTTATTCGTGTCTTAAATTTTCTTTTATGTTTACTCTATTTTAATATATTCTTAGCAAAAAAGGTCACACACACACTCCTCATTGTTATTCACTTTAGTTATTTCTCATTTAATAATAATGCTAAGGATAGTATGATTCAATTATTTTTTTAAAGTCATAAATTACAGGAGAGAGTAAAACTCACAACATGTCAATACACAAAGAACGATATTTATTTGTATGTAGGTATAGTAACATTTAGGTAAAAATTTAATAAGATATAAATCTAATATTTCATTGATCCAAATAACAAAAATGTAAACTTAGTTTAGAAACGATTGACACGCTTAAAGTACAATACTAATAAACATAAAATCATACTTCTGGTAAAGAATTGTTCAAAAGGAAAATTACAATTGTTTTCTTCGAAATCTTCGAGATTTGGTGTTCGAAAAAGCGTCAATAACGCTCGAAGTCCACATTCTTAGTTATCGCATGTTCAGTGCTTAGGACTGCTACATTTTGAAGACGTGTTTCGCGCATTTTAGAGCGGGATAATCTTGTATCCGTTTCAGGACCTTTCTGCTGAACAATTAGTAGCTGGGATGGTCAAAAATAGCCTCAACGTAATATCTATGTAAGGGTATATGTCTAGCAGGTTATTTTCATGCAAGATTTCATACAGTCTCAGAAGAGTTTTTGGTCGTTCCTTTTCATTAAATTGATTTAAAAATCCAAAAAAATGTAAAGCCCCATTGGCAAATTCCTCTGGTTTGGGAAGATCTTTGTTATAAAAATTGCACAATCTGCTACTCTGATCAATAAGTTTTTTCATATCAATGCGCAAAGCATCGCTTTTGACTAGGAAGCAAAACAGTGAATTTATCTCGTCATACGAATTCTTTCTTTTTTTTTCAATTCATTGATCAAAGTGTCGAGGATTTACTAGACGTTATCACGTCAAAAAGGTAAAATTTGTCGCCCCGGACTGTAGCCCCTTCAGACCCCCCTTAAATTCGCCACTGATTATTAATACTAGTTATTTATGCAAAAAAGTGTGCAAAGTCTTTTTTTACGCACGGACCGCTTCGCTATATAACTAATTCAATTTTTTATTTGGGATCGATTTTTCATAAAATATATATCCGACATTAAAAACCTAAATACCCAATTAGCATATTATTATACCGAGTGTCATAAACTATGTTTGATAATGAAATAATTATAATAGTTATTTGGCAGAAAATGTTTGAATTATACGGTGTTTACTTTACGCACTAGTGTGTAATGTAAATTACTGGACCTTTTTCGTTATATCCATCCCACAGAAATCGTATAAAAACATGTCAAATTGACAAAAAAGTACACTTTTAGTGATTTATATAATGATAATATAATTGGGGAAAAATAAAAAGCCTCTGTCCGATTCGCATGGGGCCAGAGAGGGCGGTCATGGTTAGTTCTGGTTAGTTAAAGCGGCTTTTTATTTTTCCCAATTATATTTCAGGCGTGATAAATCACTAAAAGTATACCTACAAATTAAAAATAAAATCATTCCGCTCCCATCAATACTTTCGGCCGACTTCGACTGATGTCGTAAATCGTTCGTGATTGGGAATAATTATAAACACACATATAATTATTAGACATGGACATATTCCTACATAAAATACTCACACGCATACAATTTAATGAAAACTCAAAGGACTGTACAAGCATTAAACATAATATTTAAAAAAATGAATTTTTACCGTTTTTGGCCAATAAAAATGGCCGTAGAGTTTAAAGATGGGCATTTTGAGCTTCGACCCCATTGACACTTTTGATCAGGGGTACAAAACGAACAATTTCTCAAATTTTTAGCAAATTTCACCGGAAGTGCCATAATTTTTGGAATAATTCTCGAATGTGTAAAACGGGTCTTAGAACACGATCAGTTTTATCGTCAGATGCGTCAGTTCTGCTTCATTCTGGCTTCACACGTTTAGTGTCATATCTACTCTATTTAAGTGTCACACGTTTATGCAATCATAGCTTCACTCACACACTGAGGCTTTAGAAATTATTAAATTAGTTTATTAAAAAAAAAATCAGAAAAAAGTAAGTGTAAACAGTGGTAATTTAAAAGAAAATTACATGCACTTGCAGATTGAATGGTTAATCAAATATTTTAAACTGACCAAAAGCACACTTTCAGTTTTATCTGAGCAATTTAAACTGTTCAGTTTATCTAATAAAAATTTTATTAGTTATCAGTTGAACTGTTCAGTTTTCAGTTTTTTTCTATAGACGTAACGATTTAACTGAACAGTTTATCTAAACAGTTAAAATTGTAAGTTTAAACTGCACGTCTGAAGCCCGCCTAAATATATAAATAAATCGTCTTTTTTATAGGTTCAATTTCAGAAAAATCGGAACGGTTAATGAATTGTTTTTTACCTACATTCCAAAGAAGGTCACAAAAGAGACATTAAAAAGCCCTTTATCTATAAATAAAAAAAATTGTATATTTTTGCTGAACGAACAATTTTAAAATTACAATAATTTAATATTATGAAAGGAATGTTAAATCTCATATAATAGTTTAGGTCCGGCCAATTTGATTTGATGTAATCCTTTTTAAAGTCCAAGGTTTAAGGCAATCATTCGAAAACAACATTGAGCGGCTGGACGCAGAAATCCCTTCTTTTGGTAATTTGAGGGAAAGATGTGGCTTGAAGAGATATAAATCAGAAATATAAAATTTCCTTTTTATTTGCATTCCGACATCAAGAAGTTTTTATTACAATGAGAGCCTAAAGGTTGAATCATATTTAATACAAATTTAGAAAATGTTTAAAACAGTTGATTTTTACTTTTTAACTCTACGTCAAATTTTTATTTAATGGTACCATTGTATAGGTTGGCGCCTTTTCGATGGACTTCGATAGTACTGGGAAAACTACAACAGATACAGCCAATCCATGATACTATTACTCGAGTATCATGCAGCCAATCTGATGGCACATTCTCGAGTTCGATTTTCGAAACAGCTGCAACGGTGAAAACAGATCGCGGCTAAATTGATTCGCCTAGAAGGTACAAGTCGTTTTTTAAATTTTGACGATTTTAGTACACTTTTATATCTCGGTTGTTAGTTAAAAGAAAAAAGCAAAAAGCAAATTTGTGTAGAATCCAGTGGCGTGCTAGTTCTTTTTTATCAGTATAACGCAAAAACGATATAATGCATAGTTGCTTGATGAGACACTAGGTATATTATTCTTTTCATTTTAAAATATTTTTTTTTATGGGTACTACATACTTTATATTTATTTTCCAAAATATTGATTATTTCTGGGAAAAAACAAAATTTATGGAAAAAGACGTCAAGAACATAGTATTTAAATTTTTCACTCTCTGTATAAAATTTATTATTTACTATAATTTTTTAAATGTATACAGTGTGTCCCAAATTGGTGGGGACTGTATGGGGATTTTGGAAACCACGATAGATAGAAAATCGGTTAAATGGGGAAAGTTTTGGACAATTATGTTAGTAAGCTAATTCCGTTCACTACATGGTTTTATCTATTCAGGTTTTTCATAAATTTTGAAAAAACCTGAAACATGAAAATTTTTCAAATCTGTAAAAACTTCTTCAAAGCAACTTTTTTTGTAGAATATGACCGAGTAGTCAATTTTTATTTTTTGCGTTTCGGGTTTTTAGAATCATCAACTTTATTTTTTCATATGGACGCCATATTGGATTTTCACGCAGCCAAATAATGCTTTTTATTCTGATTTCAATAATGTATAACATGTTATAATTTAAAAGTTTTTTACCTCATTTATTTCAAAAAACAAATATTTTCTCAGTTGGCCTTGATTCCGGCGAACGTCATTTTTTTTGTAAACAATAAAATATTAGTAGTTGGCAAAATAGATAAGCTGAACAGATGTTTTACAGAAATGGATTTCGCGAACATAGCTATAACGGATATTGGATTTTTTCGCAGCCAAATAGTGCTTTTTATTCTTATTTCAACAATGTATAACATGTTATAGTTTAGGAGTTTATAACCTCATCCACAACAAAAAACAAATATTTTCTCAGTTGGCCTTGATTCCGGCGAACGTCATCTAGCGTCATTATCAACTTAGCTCGGGTAGGTAAGTTATTAAAATTTTTTAACTTTGTAAAATGGTTAATTATTTTAAAAAAAACTTGATATTTTGCAACGTTATTTCCAAAGCAATAGAAATGTTAATATAGCTGCGCAAACGTATTTCGACAATTTTCCTGAAAGGTAGCATCTAAACTAACATACTTTCGAAAACTGGTTACAAATTTGCTTAGATTCGAAGTTTTAAAACCACGACCTAAGAAGTACGTTAAAGAAGATCAACAACGAGATGCTGCAGTTAACCAACATTTTAAAGAAAATCCAACATCTTCAGCCAGGGATGTTGATAGAGAATTCTACATACCTAAGTCAACCATTCATAGGGTAGTTAATACTATTTAAAAAAAATATCGTTAATATGTTGAGAAATATGGACAACAATTTAAATTTTAGGTCGTTATTTTACATCTTCATTTTAGTAGGAATATTAGTGTAGCCACTTTTCATTGTTTTTGTTTTCACTTGTTTCAATTAACTTGTTACGTGTAGTTTTGATGTAACACGGTATTAACGTTATAGCTATGTTCGCGAAAACCATTTCTGTATAATATCTGTTCAGCTTATCTATTTTGCCAATTACTAATATTTTATTGTTTACAAAAAAAATGACGTTCGCCGGAATCAAGGCCAACTGAGAAAATATTTGTTTTTTGAAATAAATGAGGTTATAAACTCTTAAATTATAACATGTTAAACATTATTGAAATCAGAATAAAAAGCACTATTTGGCTGCGTAAAAATCCAATATGGCGTCCATATGAAAAAATAAAGTTGATGATGATTCTAAAAACCCGAAACGTAATAAATAAAAATTGAGTACTCGGTCATATTTTACAAAAAAAGTTGCTTTGAAGAAGTTTTTACAGATTTGAAAAATGTTCACTTATAGAAGAAATATGGCCAATTTTCGAAAATGCATGTTTCAGGTTTTTTCAAAATTTATGAAAAACCTGAATAAATAATTGTCCAAAACATTCCCCATTTAACCGATTATAGCGAGAGCGAAATACATCTGTGAAGCAATTGCGCTTTATTTCTGGTCTCAATATAGAGTTCAATAATATTATATATTTTAAAGTTTTTAAAATCCATTTCATTTAAAGCAAAATTTAAGGACACGAAAAGCTGGCAGTATCTAATTCTCACAAAATATTGCAACGACCATTTGTTCCTAAGTCAACTTGCATTCTTCTAGTTCGTACTCAGTTAACTGAAATAAAGAATAAATAAAAAAGGGGCAATTAGCTGCGCTGATAATTTAAAAACAAGCTACTTGTAATTTAAAAGTAGGTAATTTTAGTTAGCTATAGAATTTCCTTTATGGGTAGCGGACATTGTAGCAGTTAAAATATATAATATTTTAGTTGGAATTATATGAACACGGCTAACTGAGCAGAATTATAGTTTAAATTTTATGAGTTTGATTTGTGGACTAAAAAGAAAGAACTGTAAAGTATTATATATTTTTCAAATTCTCTTATCCCACATAATTTAATGATTTAAAAGCATAAAAGGTGTTTTACAAAAGATATTATATATTTGGTTCATACATTATCTCAAAAAATATTAAATTTGAAAAAATCTATATAACTACACCACTGGATTCTACGTAAAAATACCTACAAGTATCAGTTTTTGCTTTTGTTGTAAGTAACAAGATAACAAAAATACGGGGGGTCCAAAAATGGAAAAAAATTTCGCCCCGTATATCAACTAACCGAAAAGAGCTATGAAAAATCTTTTAGCGTCATCTTTCGTGTCACCAAAAAGTAGTGACACATCGCGAAAACCGCAGTATCTATCTCTAATAATAATCGAGATACCCTGCAATTACAAAGATATCCGGACATTTGTACAGTTGGTATATAAAAGGAAAAAGTAAAATCACACTTTAAAAAGGTAAAAGATTAAAAAATCCTTGTTGGTACTCGCGAAATGAGTGTCCTTAGCTTTATTGATTCCTATAACTGGCAGATCGCCTAGAGAAAAATAAAGAGAAATCCTCACAAAATCTTAAAAAGAAACAAAATATCTATATATTTATCGTTTGGTGGCAAGTCTATCATCATTTTCAAAATAAATTTAATCCGTAATAGTTAAACATAAATCAGCAACAAAAATATTATTAGATTATCACGCAAGTACTTTCTTGAAAGTTATGTCTAAAAAGTTAATATATAGAACTTACTAAGAAAGAAATTTTGATTATATAAATTACATTTTATTTATTACTTTCGCGAAAATACTGTATTAAATATTACCTGTAGGAGCAATACCGACAAGCCAAATTAACGAAACAGTATAAATGTACAAAACTTAAACAAATATTTGTGTCAAAATTAAAAGCTGTTTATACTGAGAAAACTTAACAATCAAATTAAATTAAATTTGGTATACAAAATCGATTAAAGATTTGACTTTAACAGGGAGAAGAATCATATGTGAACGTCAATGGAATTTTGTAAAGTTCAACTTTAAAGCTAAATTGTTAAGAGCATAGGACGACTAAATTGAATCTAGTTTGGCACAAGTATAATTTTTAGGTTCAACTGTTGCATTATTGATTCGTTATAAGATTTATAGATATAATAAGTAAATAATATTCTTCATAAACATAATTAAAAAAGAGCTTACTTATATTTTTTAATATTTAAAGTCCCTTTCGTAATATTACGATATATAAATATGTTTAACATATTTATTCAATAAAAACGAATGTGCACAACTATAACGAGACAAACAGTTACAAAATTATATGAATTTAATATTATGGAAGGAATGTTAAGCCGACTCTAATAGTTTAGGTCCAGCCAATTTGATTTGATGTAATCCTTTTTAAAGTCCGGGGCTCAAGG
The DNA here is from genome assembly GCA_019359885.1 of Listronotus oregonensis. NCBI lineage: Eukaryota > Metazoa > Arthropoda > Insecta > Coleoptera > Curculionidae > Listronotus > Listronotus oregonensis. The sequence continues at coordinate 15,759 of JAHBCN010009280.1, read as the reverse complement.
CAATCGTTTGAAAATAACTTCGTACGACTGGACGCAGGAATTTCGACTTTCGGTTATTCTGTGGAAAGTTACGGTTTGCGGAGATATGAACTGGAGATATAAAGTTTCTATTTCGATTTCTGTTTTGACATCTAGAGGTCGTTCGCTTTTTCTTTATAGAATAGGATTTTTGCTAACGTTTTGCTTGGAAGGCTTTTTTTATTTGCTTTCGAGATCCCTTCTACGATAAGAAATACTTTAAAATAATATAAATAAAAAGTGATTTTTATTGGTATGAATGTGTATTAGATGTATTGTAAACTGCGTTAGTTTAAGGGGAAATTTATAGGGTTTATTTAATGACATTAAAGCATTTTAAAAATAATTTTTTTGTCAGTTACTTATACAAATATAGGCTTAATATTTTTTTATGTTCAAGATGTTAAAATTTTCAGGATTGCGTAGAATGGTTTTTTTATATTAATTTTAAAATGCATAGCGCTTACTCTTTTATACGGAATAAATATTGCAGGTATATGCAAGTTGTAATAAAACACGTTTAAGAACGAAGGAAAGATTTAATATAGTCATTATTTACACGATAAAAATATACGCTTAGGAAAATAAATGTATAACTATTTTTTTTTAAGTTGATATGTTATAAGTTTTATATTTTAAACTATAGGGAGTTCTCGGCTAATACATGTCGCTAACAAACGTTTAAACATTAATTCTAACACATTAAAATAAATCAAATACAGGAAGTATTTTTATTTCCTATATTGTACTTTGGAAAAACTAAAAAATCTAATAACTTTTATTTGTGATTTTATCTATTACCAGTGAGTCCAGCTATTAGTCGAAAAATAAATCTGCCACCAACTTGTTAAGGTCATACTACTCTAAACCAACATACTTAATTATATATTCATCCAAAAACATAATTGTAATTATAAAGTAACACCGATAAAGTCCACATCACTTTCCATTTATCCTTTAAAGATAACTTTTTAAAAGCATATGCCTGGAAAAGATGCTGATTAAAAGCCACAAAATTAGGCCCGTGATTTTCATAGCCTGTCATATTATAAACGATTTTAAATTTCAAAACATCCAAAAATATTTTTTTTCTAATTTTATGCCTATGTCAAGTTTTAAAATTATAGACACTCTTTTTAAAAAAAACCTGTATCTTATAACTTATTTTTACCAAAGATGTGTTTTAAGTTGCCTTTTTTGAATTAAATATTGTTTAAATTATCTTTTTTTTTTAATAAAAAACAGGAATTTTTATGCATGATACAAAATTTATCTAAATTCAGCGGTATATGATTCACATTTTCTATTTCTTTTTTTTTATCTTGGGACAGTCCACGAAGGCTGATGCCTAAGTACTAACGTACCGTGAATGTCTTCAGTGTGGTGAGAGGGAGTTTGTTCACACGAGACTTAAATTTTTGGAGATTGGGAGGAGAAGGAAAAACTTCTGTGGGCAGCAGGTTCCATAGTCTTGACACTCTAGGAATAAAGGAACGAAGAAAGCGGGATGTTCGGGGCCTCTCTAACTGAACTGTAAAAGGATGCATAAAAGTTGCACTACGTGTTGCTCTGTTGGGAGCTGCCAGAGAAGGAATAATACTGACCAATTCCTCTGAGCAGAAGCCTTGAAAATACCTATAAAAGAGCGACAGATCCCCTACAGCTCGACGATGGGCAAGAAGAGGATTTCTGTGAGGGTTGGATCATTAATAAGACGAACGGCTCTTTTTTGAATGGAGTCCAGAATGCTAAGTGTTGTAGGGGACGCCATTCCCCAGACATGAGAACAATATTCTAAAGAGGGTCTGATTTGGGATACATACAGAGTGTACAGATTGGAAGAAGAGAAATATTTTCTGGCTCGAAAGAGGAATCCAAGCTTTTTTGAAGCTGCCGAGGCTATGGATGTAATGTGTTTGTGCCAGTTGAGGTTATTATCAAAAGTAACGCCGACTAGATTAAACGACTCTTTGTTCTGCAGAACTTGGCCGCTCATATGTAAGGGATAAGCATTCGCAGACTTTCTTCGCGACAGCGAACATGACTGTGTTTTTGAGGCATTAAACTGAACACGATTTTTGGCGCCCCAATCCAAGATAAGTTTGAGGTCTTGTGAAAGAGATATCTGCATTGACCTGCGCTTGTTTTCAAGATCAGAATTACACGGTGGCTTAAGAAATTGAATACTAGAGTGGAGGGTACTATCGTCAGCAAAACTATGAATGGGATTGATTGTGGAAGAGAGAAGATCGTTAATGTGTAGAAGAAACAGCGTGGGTGCCAGCACTGAGCCCTGGGGCACCCCAGCATTAATTTGGTAGAAGCTGGAGGAATGACCATCTACAGTAACTGATATACGTCGATTAGAAAGGAAACTGGAGACCAAGAGCAAAGCTTAGGTGGAAGACCGTAAGAAGGAAGTTTGTTAAGAAGCCCATCATGCCAGACCTGATCGAAAGCTTTGGATATGTCAAGAGCAACGATCTGGGATTCACCAAGGAACTCAAGGGACTTGTTCCAGTTATGTGAGACAAAGGAAAGAAGATCAGCTGTGGATCTACTGTGACGGAATCCATATTGTCTATCATGTAAGATCTTATGGTTTTCCAGATACTTTAAGATTTGGGAATTAATGAGTTTTTCCATTACTTTGCAAACAACTGAAAGAAGAGATATAGGTCTATAGTTAGAAGGGAGACTTTTGGATCCTTTTTGGGGACAGATTGCACACGTGCAGCTTTCAAACTCTCCGGGAAAATGCCCGTGTCGTAAGAGATTCGAAAGAGGCGAGTTAAGATGGGTGCAAGCTCGGAAGCACATTTTTTAAAGACGATTGCTGGTATGCCATCCAGCCCAGACGATTTTTTAGTATTAAGAGAAGAAAGAATACGCTTGATCTGTTTGACTTTAAAAATAATATCGGACATTTTATGAGAAAAAGGGACAACTGTTGGAAGAGGAAGATTAATAGGAGGATCAAGCGTAGAATTGGCAGCAAATTGTTTGGAAAATAGTTCGGCTTTTCCTTTGGAGGTAGAGACAATTCCATCTTCAGAGATTAGGGGTGGAAAAGAATTTGTGCAAAGTTCTGACTAATATTTTTGGCAAAGGACCAAAAAGCTTTACTGCCATTTGAGCAAGAGAGAACTTTATCTTTTATTCGATTGTTAAAACGGTCTTTTGCTTCTGAGATGGTCTGATTATACTGATTTCTTGCTTCGATGCTAGCCTGTCGATTTTCGGGACTGGGGTTTGAAGAAACTTTTGTGGGCTTTAAGTTTTAAAAGTCTGGCTTTGTTACAGGATTTAGAAAACCACGTTTGTAATTTGAAGTTATGGGGTCTTTTAGTGGGGAATATAGGTCTCAATGCCTAGTTGAATTGTTTCGGGTAATTTGTTTACATATTTCTGAAGGATCGTGAGTAGAAAAGCAGGTAGGATTCCAAGGGTAGCTGGCAAAGAAATCTCTTAGACCATCCCAGTGGCCGAATTGTAGTGCCAGACGGTTCGTGGCGGCATGCTTTCAGTTGCGTCAAAATGAGTGGAGTATGATACGGTGACCAAACCATGGTCAGAGCCACCAAGGGGTGCAGTTACTGATGCTTGATAGAGTTCGGGGGTGGAAGTTGGAAAGAGATCTAGGGGGTTAGAATTATGGGTGGGAACCCTAGGAAAGTAGGTAGGTTCCATAATTAGATTGGTGAGCGAGTTGCTGATTGCTAAATTTTCTGCTGCTCTGCCCTGTGTATCAGTTTTTGTGGAGCCTAGCCAATCCTTATTATGAACATTAAAATCCCCGAGGACGATTGCTTCGGCCAATGAAACTGGGAAATAATATTGTCGATCTTTATTGAAAGGAAATCAAAGAACTCGTTGTAGGAATTGTCAGACGGGGACCGGTATATACAGCAGATGAATTTGGTAGAAGATCTGAAAGTAAGTTTAAGCCAGATAATATCAGGCCTACCCGATTCGAGGTTAGAAACCCTAACACAAGCCAGGTCGTTGCGAACGTAAGCACAAACGCCGCCATGGGGTCGAAAAGATGAAATGAGTTCATAACCTGGGAAAAGAAGGTGGTTGGTTGCTGTTTTGGGACTTATTTGGGTTTCGGTAAGAAATAGTATGTGGGGTTTGGAGGATTGAAGATAATGGTGAACAGAGTTTACGTTGGAGTTAAGCCCACATATATTTGTGAACGATATCAGACTTTCATGGTGGCCCCCAAATGTACCCCTGCTGGAGAACCGAATGGAAGGGTATTTTACCTACGGATAACTTTACGTTCTTGCATCATCATTATTTAAATTTTAGTAGATGGAAAAAAAAAAAAAAAAGAAAAAGAAAGAAGAGGAAGAAGGAAAACTAAAAGAAAGAAGAGAGGAAGAAGAAAACTGATCACCGCCCAGAACTGAAACGTACTAAGACTTCACGAGTCCTTAAAGGGCAAGTTGTATCCTCAAAAGGGGAAACTCCTCCACCTACTAATTTTAATCCGATTTGGATAATAAATATTTAAAAACGGCGTTAAAACTAAATACATTTTTTCATCAAGTTTGGGGATTTTTTTTTAAATTGTTTTCGCGTAAAAAGTTGTTAAAAAATGTTAAGTTACAAAAAAGGACTAGGACTTGGACAATTACTTTAACACAAATATGTTTTTTTTAATTTGCTTAAACATGCACAAAAAATATAATATAAAAATAACAAATAGTTAGAACAAAAAATATTTATGGTTTAAAATTTAGACTTATGGATACAAAGTTTCAAAATAAATATTATTTCTGTTTGGCGTTTTTCGATATTTTAAAAGACAACGCAATATTTCAATTTTTTTAACACATGTCTAATTTAACAGTAAACAATCACGTGACTAACTTTGTGGACCCCATTAGACATTATTTAGAAAAAAAACAATTTTTTATCCAAATTAAAAAAAAATTAGATTTTAAAATTTTATTAACAAAATTTAAGTTTAGAAATACATATTTTTTTAAATTCCTTAATATTATAATGTATATATCCAAAAAGAGGATTTATTATGTATTGTAGTTTAAAGAGGATTTATTCTTAAAATTACCATTTACCGTTTTATATGTAACCTAAGGTCATATAACATTGCCATAAAGGTGAAATAAGTAATTAAATAAACTTTATTAAAAATCAATGTGTAAAGTTGTCATTTTTTATCTTTTTTCAAAAAATAAAGTTTAAAAATCTCACTTCGGAATAACGTTTTCATAAAAATCATTTTGTGATAAAGCTAGTATTATGAAAACACACTTTTTGGCACAAAAAATATTTTTGGACGTCATATGTATGCATGCAAATAAAATTAACAGGATTACCAAACATTTTCTGGAATTGTTCGATAGTTTATTTTAAAAATAATATAATTTAAAATATTTTAGCTTGATTAGTTATAACTAAAAATGGTGTTGCAGTCTATATACCCCATGATAAATGAACCAAATAGGCATTGAATAAATTTTGTATTTAATTATATATATTATAATAAATATATATATATATATATATATATATATATATATATATAATATTTATATATATATATATATATATATTTTAGGAAAATTTTATTTCTTTAAATTTATAGATAAAATATATAAAAATTAGAATTTAAAAAAGAAATTAGGTAATTTTTCTAACCGTAATTTGCAATAAATATTTAAATAAAAACTACGTAACCATATAACCCTGACCTAATGTTTTTTTAATACATTGTATAAAAAGTTACTACATTATGGTTTAAAAATAATTAAAATGTTTTTACAACTAACATTCTGTATAATCTTTATTAGTATATTTAAAATTGTCTTTAGGATATATACACTTCACCATATTTTTCAAACTCTTTCCTTCAAATAAGGTAGTTATTAGGATTTTTATTTTTTAGATCTTTCAAATATTTTTTTTTCACTCAACCGGTACAGCAATAATATTTTTTTTAGTAACTATAACTAAACGAAAATCCATTACTAACATGTGTCATCCATATTCTACGCATTTTTAGTGTTTTTTAATTTTGATACGCGCCATTTTAGAGCTGAATGGAAAGTAGTAGAAAAAATTATATAAATTTTTTTAACTCTAGAGTAAAGTGCAATTTTAACCTTGATTTTAATGAAAAAACTCCGATTTTTTATCAAACTATCAAAAAGGATGATTACTTTAAAATTGTTATTAAATAACTATTAATTTATAAATATATATTTTTAAACTAAACTATTGTACAATTCCAAAAATGTTTGGTAATTGTTAATTTTATAATGAATTTATATATATATATAAATATACCATATTATATATATATATATATATATATATATATATATATATATATATATATATATATATATATATATATATAATATATATGTAAATATGGTATATCTCATATTTAATTTTTTTTTTAAATTAAAATATTTTTTTGTCATTTTTTTAATATGCTATAACCAACTGCTCTCTAATTTATATGTTCTATTATTTGTTTTCCAAATATTATATAAAAAAAACAGGTTATAGCATATTCTGTAAGTTTATGATGTTTTTTTTATATTTATATTACTGTTATTTGAGATTAAAAGGATTTTGCATTTAAAGTTTTTAATTTTGACTTCAAATTCGCGATTGGTGACCATGAAAACCTCCAAGTAACAATATTGAGGCCAAAATATCAGGAAAAAATGTGTTTTACCCAAAGACACAAAATTTCAGTTATCACGATTTCAAATTGGGGCAGAATTAAAATAATAATAATAAAAAAAATCTTAAGAAAGGGCTGAAAATTTTAATGCTTAAAAATGAAATTAACTAGTTAGCCATTTTTAAAACGTAGTATCATGCCACTGTGCTAAGGGAAGTAAAGTGCTGTTTTCTACCCTTATTCAGGGGTTAAAAACAGTATTTATTAAAAAGGTAGTAGAAAAAAATAATGACTATTACTATTTTATACGTATAAGATCAAGTATACTACATCTCTTTCATTACCGTTTGACGAGTCTTCAATCTTTCGTCCGTGTTTCTGACGTTCAATTACCAATCCCACATGTGCAAGTGCGACACTAAAATAAACCACTCAAAATACCCAATTACGGGATTGTGCAGCAATACGAGATTCAAAATAAACACCACTTTACCTGAAATCTCACGTAAGTTTGTTAATTACAGTAGTTTGAGAGAAATTAAATCGTAGAGTTAAATAACTTTAACAAGTATTCATGTTGGGTACTTGTAGTTTTTGAAATATTGTGAAGTACGTATATCAATTAATAAACTTTTAGACTACTTGTCAAGTTTAAAAACAGCTTCTCTATATTAAGTTATTGCTATTTATATAAAATAAGCCATTTAAGTTCAGAAGCTATATACGTAAAATTATGTTTTTATAGAGATTTTAAGATATTAAGGGAAAAATTAAATAATTGTATTTTTTAAATTTTGAACCTGGGCCAACTTAAAACAAGTAGATAACTCTTTAAAATTCATAAGAAACTCCTAAATGTAAAGAAATAGGTTTATTTATCTAGAAAAAATACATTTATATAAATACAAGTACAATTAAAATTTTGTCGGGCTGCGGGAGCGTTTAATAGCACTATCAATAGCCTTTGCTATGTTAAACACCTCTTCCCGTCAGATCAGCGAAGGTTTATCGGGTGAGGTTAGTAGTCTGATAGGTGACCATTTAGTCCTAATAATAATTATACTGCAGAAACCTCAGTAGAATTAGACATGGAAAAAGCTTCATAAGAGGCCCATCCAAAAGAACGAAGGATGAACTACTGAGACAAAGTAGGAAAAGACTTCACATAACAGCAGGGTTGCTAACGGGTCATGATAACCTAAGAGGACACCTACACAAGATAGGCTTATACAATGGGGACCCAAGTTGCAGAATGTGTGACGAGGGGGAAGAAACAGCCTACCATATCCTATGCGAATGTAAAGCATTGAATCACAAAAGACAGGCATTATTTGGGCAACCGGAAATGAGCCCTCAGGAATATATCAACCAACCAGTCTCGGGGTTATACAGACTTGTAGAAGGAACAAGACTAATGGGAATATTGATATAAAACATAATGGGAGATTAGGCACAAAAAGCCCAAGAGGCTGCGCTGCCCCCGGTAGTTAATCAAACGGGTTTCAGAAAGAAGAAGAAGAAGAAATATCTGCATGTTTCGGTACTTTGACATACTTGACGAAACTAAAAAATAATGGGTAAACCTCTGAGTAAGCTCTCATAAAGATAAAAAAATATAAAAAAATCTTCTTACTAGACATTTAAAAAAGGTCAAATGAGAGCTTAAATAAAGTAAAAAAGGGGAACAAAGATAAACAATTTTAAAAGAAGCGTCAGATCTTATCAAGCTTTTAAATTTTTACTATTAGGCAAAATTTATCTAATCACCTAATGTTTCTAAATTTACAAATAATACATATGTTTAGCTACATATTTTTTGCTAAAAGTAAGATATTCCTATAGCTTTAAATTGTTTTTTAGTTTTATTAACATAAATAAAATTAACTTGTTACCGACTTCTTTCTAAATATGTACACTCCAATCCTAAAGAAAGCAACTGATGTACGCTAAGCATTTTTTCCTCCACACAATCCCTAAATCATAAATTAAAATAAGGCCAAGATTGAGTAACTCATGTTTTATTAAATAGATGGCGTAATCAGTCACTATTATTGCAAGAAAATTAATTCTAAATTAAGGTATATAATTACAAATTGTAAGTCATAATCTTAAAGGTTTTGTCTTTAAATTATAAAATGTTTATTGCAAATTACCAAACTATAAATAGCTTTTAATACTAACAGAAAACAACTTTAGTGACATTTTTTAACACAAACCTAAAATCTTCCTCTAAATACTCCAAGGTTTAAATGACCTGCAGATCAAATTTTTTATAATTTTATAGAATATAATTAAGAATCCAATAAACCTTCTTGTAGAATATGTCCAAACCTAACCTCCTTGGCGGTGGCTGCAAGCTCTTGCACCCAGGCCGCTGCAGCCGCTGCTACCCGGGCTGGCTCGTGCGGGCGCGCAGGCCGGGGCGTCGGCGCGGGCATCCGCCTCGCCGCCGCCGTCAGCGCGCATTCCGCGATGAAGTTTCCTGCGAGCCAGACCAGGTGAAGGGCGCGCCGCCCAGATAGACGATAAGCCGATGAGCAGTGCGCGCCGAACCGCGCGAGTGAGTGAGTGACTAGCATGCAGGCCCGCCGTGCCGCGACCCCCCCGGGCCGCCCGCACCCGTAGCGCCGTAGAACCATGTCTCGGTGGTGGATTTACTGTGCCGGACTGTTGTGGCTGGCGGCCAGCGCCGCCCGTCCAGACCCCGACCATGGGGGCTCGCACCAGGCTAAGAGAGGTGAGGTTCCTTCATGTGTAGAGTAAAAAGTGATCTCTTCAGCGTCACCAGAGTCATATTTTGTAGTTAAACAAACTCCAACACAACATATTTTAAGATAAAGTTTCAAGCATAAACTGGGAACATAAATCATGCGCTCTATTTAGGTTAAGGGTACCCGGCGTCGCTCACGCCTAACGCTGTCTAACCTATATTTATTAAAAATCTGTGGTATGTCAAACAATCTTAACTATAATCTATTTAAAACACAGAAGGGCATTTAATACTGATAATATTAAGTTTTTAGAGATAGTATAATAAATAATGCTAGGGTAAATATTATAATCATAAAATATATTATACTCATAATACAGTGGGGTATAAGATGCTGTTACACCAATAAAGTATTATGTCAAAGAAAAAACATTATAGTTTTTCAAGTACAAAAAATTTTACATATAAAATAAATCAGTAAAAACTAAAAATATTTAACATAATAAAATTTGACAAATAGTATATCAAAAAACAAATTTTTTTCTTCCTTTTATTCCTAACTACATAAGAAATATAACTAATCTAAACGCAAGATGTTCTAAACGTAAGGATTTAATAGCATATTTATCTCAAGGCTTACAAAAGGATGACAAATGTTATACGTAATAGTTAACATCCTAAGTGTATCAATACTCATGTACGTTTTGGTGTAAGCTTTAAGTACAAACTTTAAATATAAATCATGAACTTTCTTTTGGTAATGGATATGCGGCGGCGATCAAAATTTAAATGTAGCCCATATATGAAAGGTTTTTTTAAGATAATATAACATATTGAATAAATACAAAACAGCTCACGATAAAGATTTACAAATGGACACCAACAAAGTTATTAAATTTACTTGAGCAGACAATAGACTATTTGGCATATTATAGACAATAATATTCTGTCTACAGGTAAGCTAAATATTAAGTTTTACAAAAAATCCTTTACTTAACAGAAAAATCCTAATTTTAAAGTTTAAAACAACATTTCTAAACATATACAACCTAAAAAAGATTCCATGTTAAAAAATGACCAAACCACTACAACTACTTATGTTATTTTAGGTGTAATAGTTATCTCCTAACCTTCACATCTCCACAGTAAATACAATTTCATGAAAATTACTTGATTTGAGTATTAAGAAAAAGTCATACACAAGATTTGAATTTAATTTTAACTTTCAATTTAAATTAAGGAAACCCGTCGGCGTCACTCACGTCATATTCTGTCTAATGCGTATTATTTTTATCAGAATATGTAGTGTTAAAAGTTAAGTGATATATTATATATTTTTTTAATATTTAAACTTTATTTTATTTAGTAAATTTATGTTGCATATTTTTGTATTATGTAATATAAGAATTATCTTTTTTTTACAACAACGGCATTTTTATAACAAATTCAAAAATAACTCGACTTGTAATTTTCTTGAACTTTTATGCTTTTTTATACAAGGTGCCCTGCAATAAATGGGGCATAAAGCAACACATATTTTAGGCGTAAAAGATGGACTCAAACATAATAAAATGTTGCTCGTTATTTTCAGTTTCTAGGAGTTTGTCATAAAACTTAAAGGTTTTAAAGAGATATGAGTTCATTCTTCTCTTTAAAGTTACTCTAAATAGATGCTTGTTGTACTTAGTTATTTTTTTGTTAGATTTTTTAAAACTTACTGATAAATTTATAGTTACTTCTTTCTTCTTTCCAATTATTACAAAAGGCTTAAATATATGGCGTGGTGGCTTCAGATATAAACACTTTTACAGTTATTCTTTTTATTGTTTTTGGGTTCAAGTAATTATTCATTTTAAAACTTACATAATGTATTGATGCTATTTGTAATTGTTTTGATAGCAACATAAAAATATTACTTTTTCTAATAACTTTAATTAAAAATCGTTAGAAGGTATTACTTTATCTATTTTAGTTCCTATTAATGTGGGTTTAAGATCAAATTTACATGCAAAATTAAAAAAAACATAATTTTTATTATTATTTTTTATTAAACGTCAACCTAAACATCTTTCATAAATTTATGTATAAATATGGCTGCATTAGGTCTTTAGTGGTAGAACTTTATAAAACCAGTCATGATTTTTTAAAAATTATTGTTTAATAAAATAAATTTATATGTGCTAATAATTTACAGATTGTTTAAGATATAATATATAAGAACAATATTTTTTTTTGAATCGAGTTACATATGATGCATACACACTTGTTTATTTATTAATAATACTCGTTATATAAAGTTGTATTCAAAAATATATACCAAGTGTTTAAAATAAAATTTAGACCTAAAATTTAAATATCACAATCAAATAAAATATGAATTGGTTATGAATTATCGTAATATAGTAATAGGGCAAACCCAGTATACATTTATATGCGGTAAAAAATAGTAATTTAACAAAGTTTTAGTCAGACTTAAGTTATGTTCTTTTAAAAAATAATATTTTCAAAAGTGTAGTAAAATGTATTAATTTTGTTTTACAGAAAAGAAAAAAATATATAATTCTTCTAGGGATTTTTTCTCCAAGTTTTAGGAGATTATAGGCGGGTAACTTGCAACTCTAGATGCGTTTTTTACTCATTTATTACACTTTAAGTAGAAAAGGGTAATAATAACTTATATATTTTTTTATTAATAAGATCTCTGCTATATTTCTATAAATAAAAATTAAAAGATTTAAAAAGAAATTTTAAAGATTTACTTAATGACGAGTGTAATTTAAGTATGCAAAATTGGATCAGTATTGATTACAATAAATCAACAAATATTTTTCAATTCAAGTTAAATAAAAGGTCGAACAGAATAAGGGGGAATGTGGGTGTAGAACAAAAAGTAATAATTTATCTAACTTTTTATCCTTTATATAATCTGGACACTTTTAATTACAGTTTCACATGTTTGAAAACGTAAATTACATAAGAAAAATGGACGTTGGCTTTCTAAATAAAGCTGACAGCTTATCGATGACGGTGCTTAATTTAACAGATAATTGTATGTTAGTTGAAAAGTCCGGTCTTTGCTTCCTACTTTTGATAGGTAAATATTAAAGAATAAATAATTATAATATATATATATATATATATATATATATATATATATATATATATATATATATATAAATATATATATATATATATATATATATATATATATATATATATATATATATATATATATATATATATATATATATATATATATATATATATATATATTAATCCATTTTTTTTTTTTTTTTCCCCCTTAAAATAGTATCTAATCTAATAGTAACTATATAATATTTATGGGGGTTAAAGGGGCGATATTTCATTAATTGAATCTTTTAAATTTTTTTTTTTATGTATCTTTAAATTTTTTATTTAAAAAAAAAGATAAATTAAAAAAATTTTAAAGTTTTTTTAAAAAAGGAACGAAAAAACCAAACTTAACTTTTTAAAATAAAAGTTAAACTATATTTTTTTAAATTTTCCCTACATCTACAATAACCCAGAATATTTCTCCAAATTAAAAAAAAAAAAAACATTAAATTAAAAAAAACAAATAAATTATTATATTATTTTAAATTTTATTTAGAAAAAAAAAAAAAAAAACCTCCCTTCGAACTTAATTAATAAACTATTTTAAACATATTTTTTTTTCGTTTTTTGCAATGGGATATATCTTAAAGACGTCATAATAAGATAAAAATAATATAGGGAAAAAAAAATAAAAAAAATTTTTTTTATTAGTTTACTAAATTTTTTTTGACAGGAACTAAGTTTTATGTTAAAAAAAACGAATAAACCAAAACTTAACTTTATAATGCCATCCCAAAAAAAACAAACAAGAACAAACATTCAGGAACAAACGTTTTTTTAGTGACAAAAAAAAAGGGCGAGCAAACTTTTTTTTTGTTCTTGTTAAAAACAGTTGATAGACGGGGGGTTTTTTAAAAATTTATGTACACACCAAAAAAAAAAACATCAGCAAACAAACGTTTTTCTTTCAGTGTAGACAGTTAAAACGGCAAAAAAACGTTTGTTTTTTTTTGTTCGCACATTTTCCCGGGGCATCGGTATTTTAAAAGAAATTTTTTTTTGTTTTTATAGTTTTTCCATAACTATTCCAGCTGGTCAAACAAGAGTAAAAAACATTTGGTTGCTTTTATTTAGAAAAAAAAGGAACAATAGACAAAAAAAAAACAAATAAAGTAAACAAGAACGAATTTTTTTTTTGTTTGTTTTTTCGGTGTGTACATACCTAAAGAGTTTAAATTGTGCCCATTTGATCAAAAATCCCCGGGCCCTTTTAAAAATTAATTTTCAGTTTTTTCCCCGCCGATTCTCCCAATAAAAAATTTCCCCAAGAAAAATTTTAAAACCCAACAGGGGAAAAATAGTTGTAAGGAGTAATATTTCCCCATTTTATAAAATGGTCGTTTTTTTTAGGTTAAATTCAGTTTAATTTATTTTGCTTATGTTTAAAAAAAACCCCAATGATAAAGCGTTATAATTTTTTAAAAATTTTTTCCCAAATTTTTATTTAAATTTTAACCGTGGGGGAAAAAAAATTTTGGTATTTAATTAAATTTTTAATTAAAATTTAAGGCTTTTTTTAACAAAAAAAAATTAAAAAAAAATTTTTAAAAATTTTTTTTTGGCCCTAAATTTAAAAAATTTTGGCAACATGCATAAATGGTTGCAGGGCAAGGCCCATTCGCTGTAACCCAAAAGAAATAAAGAAGTGTGGTGGTTTACATTCAAATTATTTTGCTTATGCAATTTGGGGGAACTAAATATCCTTTTTTTTTTTATTTCGATTTTCATAAAAAAAGAGATTTTAATGAATGGGGCCTTTTGGTGCCCAAAAATTAAAAACCCAAAGCATTTTGTATGTAATAAAGGGGGTTTTTTCACCAATACTTAAAAATTAAATACAAAAAGGGGAAAAATTTTAAAATTTTTAAAAACTGAAACGGGGAATAAAAAAAAAAATTTATTTTAAAACAAAAGGGGAAATGGAAGATTCATTGTTCCTTGTCCAGGGGGGAGAAAAAGGCACCCACAGTTTTTTTTTATGTATGACCCACCTTTTTTTTCGTTTTTTCTTTTCCTTTTTAAAGTTGGTTCTTTTTTCCCCAAATTAACCAAAAAAATTTCAAACATACCTGATTTGTTTGGGGTTTGGATTACACACACGGTACACCAGACTCGCTTTGGGGTTTTTCCAAATAAAAAATTATTATATATATATATATATATATATATATATATATAATATATATATATATATATATATATATATATATATATATTTATATATATAATATATATATATATATATAAAATAATTTATTTTAAAAATTAAAAATTAAAAAAAAAAATAGGTTAAATATAAGGTTAAATTTTAATAATAACACACACTAAAATAAGTAAAATTAAGGGGGTTTTTTTTTTTTTTAAAAAATATATAAATTAAAAAATGTGGTTTTTAACAAAAAATTTTTAAAAATATAGGGCACGTGGGCGAAAAAACATTCCTATATTTTAAATTTTTTTGAGCTAATTTTTTTTAAAATATATCAACGCCAACCCGATATTTGCAACATCATTGCCACATATGGTTTAAACAGAAAGTTTCCCTTTTAACAAGTTTTAATGAATTGGGGCTTAATTTATTTCCAAAAAAAAGGGGATGTTTACTTTTAAGTTTATTATATTTTTTAGTTTTTTGCATGTAATTGAAAAAATTAAAAATTTAAATTTAAAAAAGGTTTTTTGGGGGGGAAATTTTTTTAAAAAAGGGGAAAAAAATTTTTTTTAAAAACTTTAAAAACCCCCTTTTCCTTTTGCTGTAATAGTTTTTAAAAATTTGGGTTTTTTTAATTTTTTTTGAGTCAAAAACGCCCTAAAATCGGTTATGTTTTGGGGATATTTTTCTTAACTCGACCCATATTTCAAAAAAATTTCCTTACAGCAGAGGCATAGGGGTTTTTTCCTTACCTTTAAAATGGGTGTAATTCATGTCACTTAAGTGAAAAAAAATTACCGAAAAAAATCTTCTGTAGGTTTAAAAAAATTGGAAAAACATCGCATCGATACACCGAATTTGAAGAACCTTTTAAAAAAAATAAATTTTTTAAATTGGCCCCCACGAAAATTTAGTGGGGGGTTTTTTAGTCTCCTCCCCCCTCTCCCGTCCTTTTCGCCCGACCCCAAGGTGAAGGGAAAAACCTTTGCCAGGTTGTGATAGAAATTATGCAAATAATACATTAGGGGAATAAGTGAAAAAAAGAAAATTTAAAAATAAATAGTTTTTTTTGGTTTT
>JAHBCN010009279.1:0-35593 GCA_019359885.1 Listronotus oregonensis | reverse complement strand
TGATATTGGAGAAACCCTTTTTTTGTGATATTTTAGTTTAAAATTTAAAAAAAAAACTAATAGTATCAAGAAAATATAACATAATATTAAATATAATCAAAATCTGACCGTATTGGTTTTTTAGGTTTTTCTCGTTTTTGTTTTTTTTAAAATTTTGATTCAGATTCGTGTTTAGAAAAAAAAAATACGCCAGAAAATTTGGCCCAAACCCAGCACAAACTTTTTTTTTGTGGACGGGGAATTGTTTAACGGTTAATTGTTAACATTTTTTTTTTGTTTCAGACAATCTGCACGTTTGGATAAGTCAATCGATTTTTGTTTTGACTCAAAGCATAAAAAAATTGAATCAATTTGTTTTAGCTCAAAATCAAGCGATTATAACTCAAAAAATATTGCACTAAGACCAAAAGGTTATATTACTTAAATTAAAGGCATTTTAAAAATACATAGTTTACGTTTTATAAAGTTTTGTGTATCTTTTATAGTTTTTAAGAAATGAACTTTTTAAATTTAAAAAAAAAAATGTTAATATCTGAAATAACGCCTTTTCTCGATTTCTTGCTGTTTGACCCCCAATTTTGACTTTACATTCGTGTTCAGCAAAAAAAATACTCCAGAAAATCTTATTCCGACATCTAGCACATACCACTGTTTTTTGTGGGCCTGTGTAATTGTCTTAATCTGGTGGTAATTGTTAACAAAAAAAAAAAAAATTGTTTTGTTCTGCACATTTTGATAAATCAATCAATTTTTGTTTTGACTCAAAGCATAAAGAAATCGAATCAATTTGTTTAAGCCCAAAAACAAGCGTCTGTTTGTTTAAAACTAAGCCGCTTAAAGAAAAATATTTCGATTATGTTAGGCGCTCTATTTTCAAGTTTATTTTTCTTTTAAAAACGTGAGATGATGTTAAATCACGAGAAAATATCTATTTCAATTACGCTGTCGAACTGGTATTTTACCTAGGACAACATTAAACTTAAAAAAAACCCAAAAAATCCCTTTTAAAGTTGTTCTTTGTGTCGTTTTGGCTTTTTTTTGGAAAGGAAATGGTTTTTTGATAAAACAATAAAAAATATATTTTAAATAAATTTCTAGGTATCCTTAAAATGTTTTTACCTTTCGCGGTAAGCGGGGGGCGCCGTGGTGGACTATTACCCTAGCTCCAAACAGAAAGCGGACAGAACCGCTTTCATAGGAAAAAAAAGACAAAGGTGGCTAAGAACGGATAAATCCTTTTAGAGGTGCCACTCAAGATCACAAAAAGACAAGGTGGGGGAAACGGGGGGAAACCGTTTCGAAGGGTGCCCCGAAGTCACCGGCGCCTTTTTTTCCCGGGGGAAAGGGATAATCCATCCCGAAAAACAGGTGTTTTAAAAGGAATCCCTGAATCCAAACAGAAGACGGACAGAACCGCCGTTTTGGGGGAAAAGGGGTTTCCCCGGCTTTAAACAGAAAGCGGATAGGACCGTTTTCATAGGGTAAGGCCGGAGATTTATAAAATAAATAAAATAAAATAAAATAAAAAAAAAATACTTTTATTTCCTTAAGACATTTACAAAAATGTATGGAAAACGTCATGGTATTACTTTTAGTACTTACATGTAGGGTAAAAAATGCTTCAACAAGTAATTACAAAAATATTATTCATTTTTTTTTAAGACCTTCTTAAAAAAACTTTTTAAAATATAAAAACACTTATTTTTAAAAAATATAGACGTAGTGACTTTTTAAAGCTTTTGGGTTTTTTTTCTTGTTTTAACAAATTTGGAAGTTTATTAAAAAAATTTAAACCTAAGGTATGTGGAGAGTTTTTGCCACAATCCAGTCGATTAAATGGCACTCTAAAATTATTTTTTTTTTTAGATTAAATGTATGTATGTCACCATTTACAATAAAAGAGGATTCATTTTTAAAAACATTCAAGCAAAGTTCGTATATAAGAATAGAAGCCAAAGTAAGAATGTTGAGATCTACAAATAGCCTTCTACATGAATGAAAGCGATTTACTCCGGCAAGACAACGCACGATTCTCTTCTGCTGAGTGAACACTTGGGGATGCATGGACATCTCCCCAAAAAAAAAAACCATAGTTCAAGCGAGACCTTGTGCATAATACACCGATAAAAGTTGATTTTCGTTAGAACTCCTTTTTTAAAATTCGAATAAGGAAACATTGCGTGTTCAATTTAGAACAAAGAGTTTTTTGTGTTCCTCCAATTCAAAGATCTTCAATTATAAAAACCCAAAAATTTAATATTGTGTACTTTATTTATATCCTGATTATCAATCTGAACATTTTTTTTTTGGTCATTCATACTTTGTCTTGTATGAAAGCGCATATAGTTCGTTTTTGAAATATTAGAAACAGAGAATTATCACTAAAAAAACCTGAAAGAAGGCCATTCAAATTCCTCCTGCAGTTAGACTGCAATATCTCATCAGTCTTTCCGTTTAAAAAAAAGGACGATCATCGGCATAAAGTGCTGAGACGCATTCCTTATCCCCAAACCGCCGGCCTCAAAAAAAATCTGGTTCCTGTAACAAAAGGCCTAGTAACTACCCCGTCACTAGACCGGAAGAGGAGGGCATGACGCATCTAATCGTCTGCTCGTCATACTTTCCAGGAGACAGGGACACCAGAACACATCAGAACACATATTGTGCTCGTGTCCGGTAGCGACACGAGTAAGAGGAGATGTAAAAACTCTCTCCCAATCTGGTATCGAATTCATTAGAAGTCCGATCCTATTGGGAGAAATATAAAAAGGTGTGAGCCACAATAGACCGAGCGGTCCAGTGGAGGGCGTAAAAAGTCCACTCACTTTAAACCTATCAACCTATCAACATAACCTCACCGATTAAAGTCTGGGGACTTTGTAATGAAGACGTTAGTTAAAAATATTTATTAAATTATCTTTTTTTGATTATTTTAAACCAGAAATTGATTTTACCTCTATTATTATAAAATTTTTAAACATATTTTCAAAACTGTAGAGGTATATCATTTAACTAACTTATTAAGAAAAAACCCAAAGCATGTACTTTCATTTGAGATAACATTGTTTGTTTTTGCTTAAATACATATATACAGTCTGCCTATTGATTTATCAATTCTTGGCTATAATGGAGTTTTTATTTTAAATAAATTGATAAATTGCGTGGTGGGAATTCTGTATGTATTAGCTTTAAAGCTTCGGTAAATGAATAGACTATGGATTTATTTTTGTAAATATTTAAACAGTAAAATGTATTTGTTAAGCACACGCGTTGTTGGAATCAATTTTTCTGACCACAAAATGCAGCAAGTGTGATATAAAATGGAATGATTGATTCTGAGTTGTTGGGCATTAAACATTAACTTCTGTTGCCATCTTTGCTAGTTTTTCCATATAGTTAGTCGATAGTTAGTCGAGTTCTTGTTGACCTATCAAGCTGCTCTCATGATTCTTCTGGTCAAAGTCCAGCTAGGGTTATTTTTTAAAGAAAAGTAAGGTTACCTTGTGGCCCTATGTTTGGACACTCAAATGAGATAAGAAAGAAAGTTCAGCATTATTCAGAGAAACTTTAGAACACCTCCTTGAAATTTATGACATAACAAGAGATCATTTAAAATTATATAACCAGATATTACATAAAGGCAAATTCTGCTGGTTTAAAAGATAACAAATAACCTAGTTTAGTTGTATAATCCAACAAACAAAAAAGGTTTTATCCAAAACTGACTTTAGCATGCGATGGGCTTTACAAAGTAATAAAAGGATAAGTTCTTAATTTGGATACTACGTATTAAGTCGATGTAGTTGATCCTGTTGATCAGATTTAAGAGGAGAGCAGTGTTACGATACTCGTTGGTGCTAATGACAATTGTAAATAGTCATATGGTAGCACCCTTAAATAAGGGTAGTTTATAGTTATATTTCAGTATTTTATGGAGGTAATGGGTAAAATAATCTAAAGATGTGTTTGCTGTAGTGTTGTTAATAAAGTGTTTTATACTGTTGTTCAGTTTAATAGTCAAATCCATTAGCTCTTATAATTATACCAATAAGGAAATAAAAACCAACAATACTGGTTCTTGGAAAGTAAAAATTATGCCTATTTTCATTTCGCCGACCTCGTGGCAGGGGCGTTTTACTTTTACAAATGATTTTCCTGATCCCTTTGTTACTTTTGTAATTACATGGCAAATTAGGCGGGTATGCTTTTCTCTGGTGTGAGAAAAAACCAAGTATTTCCATTTTTATTGAACAAAAAAACGTTTGTGAAATTTTTAGTACCCATTTTTAACGTAAATTTTTATTAGATTTTGATTTACATGTAATTTTTAGGTGTCGCTTCTGGTAGTATATTAAGTGTTCTTTTTAATTATAAACCGCACATTTTTTACTCAGAATGCCCATATTTAGAGGTTATTGGAGAATATGATGAGTTTCTGATGTCAAAATTGTCTTAGAATTTAAAATAAAGGCCGAATTTTATTTCATTAATTAAACTTTGAAAAAAGTAACGAAATTATATCAAAAACACCTATGTAAAATAAGGGCCAAGTTCCTATCCAAAAATCTCGACCTCCTAAAGTTTTGAAATCTAAAAGTAGGTTAAGCTCTATTCACAAATTTATTCTAAATAAATGAAATTCCCAAGACATCCTTCTTGTCTCTAAGATACATAACTGAGTATCTACCTACCTACATATTTAAAAAATGCAATAAACCATCTTTAAAAGTGACATTTAAAACTCCTTACACAAAACAAAATTAAAACAAATTTTATTACCAATAAATATTATGTAATTTTCTAAATTTTCTATTTAGTTCTTTATTAACTTTTTACGGGTAGCCGAATTTTATAAAACTAAGTCCTTTAAAATTTTAACATGTTTAATTATTATTTTAATATAAGGCCACATTATTAATATTTAATAAAATTTTGCTCTAAAAAGAAGCTCTTTAAAAAACTAATTATTTAAATTTGTTTTGCTGAATGTTAACTGTTTTAATCATATTTTAAAAATTATTAAAACACAATGTTACTTTAAACAAAGCTTATTTAATTTTATCATATTCTTGCGACTAACCTTGTCAAAACCAATTTTAAACTGTGTAGTACATACGTCTATGTGTGTACTATACATAACAATTTCACAAACCCGTAAACTAATGGGTGGCCATTTTTCCTTTTGTCAAAAAGGGGCTGTTTTGCGATATCATGGCCATGCCCATCTAGATGGCACTTTTTTAAATTATCTATATTTTTTACTTTTTAACATCTTTTCGTATTAATATGCTTTACTGGTTGCATCGGAATTAGTCTGTTAGATGGCGCCAGAGTCATCTGGCCTTACTTTTACAAGGAATTGTTTTATAGACTTGGCGGGCCTTCGTCAGTCGTTTCTTGGCTTACGGCGGATGTGACCATCCCCAACAAGGGTGAAACATGTAGCCGTCTTAGCCACAGCCGGGGTTTCTATCCTTTTGGAAACCCTGTAATTTTAATTGCAAGTTAATTGAAAATCTTATGGGGATCGGGGAGGGGTGAATAAAACACAAACAAGCCCTTTGAAAAATCTTTTTAATGGTGTTTCATATAAAAAATATTTTACCATTAAACTTAAAAACACGATCGTCAATTGTTTTTTGCATATTTTAATATCTAAGAACGTAAAAAATGCTACTAATCTGCTAATTTAAACAAGTTTGTATTTTAACAAAGTTACTAATGGAGGACAATTAATTTTGATAACCCTGTGTGTTGACAACTTAAGGATTGGTAAACATAAAGCCCCTGTTACATCGCTGCAATAAAATTAGTTAATAAATTATCCTATAATACGGTATATGGCCATTAAAATTTTATTTATCCTTTTCTCGAACATTAGATTTTATAGAATCAAAAGCCAATTGGAAACACAGTATAAATTCGGTCCTTCGAGCTCGATTCAAGCCAGAAACATTATAAACGAGCCACATAAAACACATAAGGAATTGATAAACCTGGAAAATCAGTACGGAAACATAAAAGGCTTGCCCACAAATAATACGGAGAACAAAAAGCATGGCCACTTAACCATAAAGATGGCGCCCGAGTAGGCCAACAGCATACAAATGATGTAATAGGACCGCCAGAGATTAGCTCGCCAATAGATTTTGGTTTGCCGACTGGTTAACTTTAAAGGATACTTCCGGGGCATTCTAGCTTACGCTCAAGTAAACCTCTATTAACGTTTAGTTAAATTCCCAAATATAAACACCCCATTTGTTCTATACATCAATTTTCCCTACGGTATTAACTGAACCTAACAATACACTCATTATTGGATAGTTTGGAATATTTTCCTTATATATTTAGTGCACCCCAAAATATTTTACATTAAAAATACCATTTTTCCAATGTTAGTATTAGGTCTTGTGTTGTTTTCTGAACCATGTCTAAACTTATATTTTTATTTAAATTTGTGACTACTTGTTTTATATATATATATAAAATATATATATATATATATATATATATATATATATATATATATATATATAATATATATATATATATTTTATATTATATAAAATATATAAATATATATAATAAAAATATATATATATATATATATATATATATATATATATATATATATATATATATATATATATATATATATATATATATATATATATATATATATTATATATTAATTTTTTTTTTTTTTTAAATTTATACTGCAACGTTTCGCAAAATATATTGTGCTTTATAAGGCATTTATAAGCCTAAAATATAATAAAATTATTAAGACATTCCAAACACTTCAAAATATATTTAATTAACACTTACAAATTACGTTGTTAGACAAATAAAATCATAATTAAATTATAAAACACACACACACAATTATTTTATTAATATAACTAGGTAATACTTTAAGATGCCTACCTTAGAGCTGATAGATGTTGTTTATGGTTTGTATGATTTGTGGGATTTTGATAAAATGCAATATTGTTTTTGTTAAATATTTTTTAAGAATAAATACATTTAACTAATGGTTTTTGCTTTAATTTGATAAATTTGCAATATACAGTACGGATTCTTCTATTTCTACTCTATAGTACAGCGCTTGCGTTTTTGAAATTTAAGCTGATCAAGTTATGATATGGTTAAGTATATAGTTTTTGTTAAAAACAATATTATTTATGCTGATAAAATCTAAGCTTTTTAAATATTTATAAATAAAAAAGTTTAAAATTATAGTATTTTTAAAATTAAAATTAAATGTGGTATAGAAAGTGAATATTTATCTAACACTGGCACTGTGCAGTTTCAACCTATTAGTTTTGTTTTTTAGAAGTGAAAAAACATTATATAAGCGATCTTTCTGCATGCTTTGCGTTTTATATAAATAATATTTTTCCCAAAAATACCAGTTTTGTGTATTTATTTTTGCATTCGACCTAATAAAATATAAACTTTTTGTTGGATACATTAACTTGTTCAGTATGATGTGAATATTTTACAACTACATAGAGTCAAATTATTTGAGGTTTTGGTGCACGTCAAATTTATATTCGCTACATCTATTTTTGACAGGAAATAAACCTTACCTTCACTGGGACTAAACAACCACTTTAAAACATAATATTGAAATACATTTTCAACCTATTGTCGTGTAAGATACGTAAATATTTTTGTGACACCACCTTGACGTGGGATAATTTTAGAATTACAATACTTCCTCATAGCGAGAAAGGTAAAATATTATCATTTTTTTTCCAAGAAGAAAAAATATCTTGCTGCAACTTACGTAATAATTATAAAACAAATATAAATTAAACTTCTATTTTATAATCGTTTTAAGCCTCATAGTCTAGTCGAGAAGTGTGTTTCTGCGAAAAATAGTTAGAAGGCTTCGAAAAATATGAGCTATAGCTTATTTAACGTGGAATACAAATCTGAGCAAGGCGTTTTAAGGATTTTTTTCTGCCAATAAAAATTGCATTTGTTATTAACAAAAAACCAAAAAAAGCCGTTTTTGATTTTTGATAATAACTCAAAAACCATAAGATAGCGACAATTGCAAAAAAAATCTTTGAAGAGGAGCAAATTTCCAATAAAAAAGTACGAACTCTCGGAGTTGTGTCTCTATTATTGATAATTTTAATTTAGCACTGAAAATGGGCCTTCGCGCGACGTTTTTGGCTGTGCGCTCGGCATCAAAACCGAGTACGTCACACTCAATATATTTTTTAAAAGGTATTAAATATTTACTAAAAAATTTAAAAAAATTGTAGTGTATTCAGAACACTTTAAAGGATTTATTGCCAGCTTAAAGTTTATTTTTCAACAAGTTGGACAATTGCTGTATAAATTTTTCGTTTTGTAAAGCCCTTCTTATATACATACCTAATAAGATCACGCCATAAAAGTTTAAAAAATTTTAATGCGTTGTTTATAATAATTTAATAACTTTAACAACATTACTTCGATTTTTCGTTTTTTGTCGAAGTTATAAAATTACTAGTATTATATTTTTTAAAACTTTTATGGCGTTGTCTTGTTTGTATGTATATAAGAAGGGCTCACACAAAACAAAAAATTTATACGACAATTTTTAATCAATTTTAATGTACCATAAGGACGAAAGTTCGAAACAAATTTGTTAATTGACAATTGTCTAACTTGTTAAAAAACTTTCGGTTAAATTTTGAACGGAAATAACTCCTTTAAAGTGTTCTGAACACACCATATTTTAAAAAAAATTTCGATTGATATTTAACACCCTAAAAAATATTTAGTGTGACGTACTCGGTTTTAACGACGAGCGCGCAACCAAAAATGTCGCGTGGAGGCCCATTTTCAAAGTTAAATTAAAATTATAAATATTGGAGATAGAACTCCGGGAGTTTGGACTTTTTTATTGGAAATTGCCCTCTCTTTAAGGATCTTTTTTGCAATTTCCGCTTTCTCTTATGGTTTTTGAGTTACCATCAAATATCATGATGGCTTTATTTTTCGTGTTTTGGTAATAACAATTGCAATTTTTATTGGCAAAAAATCCTCAAAACGCTTTTTTCAGATTGGCATTCCGCGTCAAATGAGCTGTCGCTCATATTTTTCAAAGCCTTCTAACTAATTCTCGCGAGAACCACACTTCTCGACTAGACTATCAGAAAGTACTTTAGTATACATCTAAATATTTATGTTTCCTACATATGTTTTAAATTAATTAAAACCACATATGAATGCTTTTAAAACGTTTAAGAAATATATGTGTATCTGGAGTGGAAATAGTTTAAAAATCGTTGACATCCACTTACAAAGAGAAGCACCAAATGCGGGCCTTATTAGGCTAAATTAAAAACGTGCACATGTACCCTTTAAAAAAACCTGCATAAAGAGAAAAGATAACAATACTTTAATTTTTGCGAAATAATTTTCTTTACATTTAAAATGCTTTTTATCATGTGTATTTATTGTTTACGTTGCGTTTTGTTGACAATCTGGGATGCAGGTTTTTTTAGTTTTTTTATTGTGCAGTAAATTTAAAAGAAAATGTGAAAAAAAGTTAACACAGTGCCAAGTTAGGTTCGTCGTATTTTTATTTACAGCAATAACATTTTAGCGTTTTATTGTTTATTTAAGTCGTTACTTTTAAGTTTTTATGAGGGCTAATAATTTACAGATTATACTATAATTGAAAAGGCTTAATGCCGAATATTTTTAATATTCAAAAATTAATATTCTTAATTTCTGTGACTTGATTATTTTCGTTGAAAGTAAATTACGCAAATACTTGATATACTAAGTTTGCAAAATTACACTAAGAATATTAATTAGGCCCAAGACAATGCTTGGAAAATAATTGGTATTTTAGTTAAATAAAGGAATGTCATATCCACTAAAATTGTAGATACTAACATATTATGAAGTATCATACAACGGCAAATTGTAACAGCTATAGGTAAAGGGGCTATCTTGTTAAAAGTAAATCTCTATTCTTCATTTAAAAGCACATCATACGTAAATAAATGATTTTAATTTAAATATATATATATATATATATATATATATAATATATATATATATATATATATATATATATATATATATATATATATATATATATATATATATATATATATATATATATATATATATATATATATATATATATATATATATATATATATATATATATATATATATATATATATATATATATATATATATATATATATATATATATATATACAGTTAAACTCGATAAGCTTAAGCTCAAAGAAAACCTTTCGTTTGAATACCTAGTTACGATGAGCCACTGATAAATACTACACCAAGGGTACTACTTTAAGTTATCAAGGGCCAATAGTAAAATTCTTTTTTTAAATTGCAGAGGTTTTCAACCTTAATTAACGGAGGTTCTCTGCTTAGAAGGGAAGGAAAGGATTTTTAAGTTGTCGAGGTTTTTATGTTATAGAGGTTAAACTTATCAAAGTTCTATTGTTTTTAAAAATTCAAAGGGTAGTGTTTAAAAAAACTTTTATTGTAAACGTATTGCTTAATAAAAAACAGGAATTAGTTTGGAATAATCAAGCAACATAAATTTAAAATAATTTAGTAAAAATGGGGACGGATATAAACACACAGCAAGCATAATTAAGTATTCTTACGTTTCCAAATACAGCAATATCCGATTACAGTAGTTAGAGGCTTCATTTGCTTGTAAGCAATCATATTTGGCGCAAATCGCAATATTCAAGGGTTTCAATTGCAAATCTCTGACCTAAACATCATGAATAGTCGGCAATTTTGCTTAATTTACACAAAATAGCTAGTTATTTAAGCTAGGAAGTAATGACTGAAGAAACTGAGTTTGTTATTTCCGTTTTATCAGTGTCGTAGGTAAAAAAAGGGGCGCTTGCCATTAACAATAAAACAGATTTCCTTCAGACGTTTTCCGATTTGACATTTGACCAAAATTAATCTTCGAAAAATTCTTTATTGCAAATGCAATACGTGCCGTGAAATGCAATATCTGCATGTTTTGGTACTTCGACAACCTTGACGGAACTAAGGAAAAAACAGTACAACCCTTCGTGACTTAACAAAATAAAACATTTTTTAACTCTTTTTAACAGAAGAGTTAAAAAATATTTTATTATGTTAATTTCATGTCGGATAAAATAGTGTTTGACACTGGATTTGCTCTCTTATCTCAGCCTAGTGCGGGCCTGATCTCACTAGATAAGCAGAGAAATAAAAAAAAACAAAAATACAAATGAATATATTTTACAGCAAGTATAAAGCTAAATTAGCCAAGGAATATTTTGTTTTCTGGAATAACGCGGTCGATTCCCAAAAAAAACAAAACTTCCGTAACGAAATTGCGAAGGACGTGAGAAGCAAAACTCTGGAAAAATTGCTGTCAGCTTGGGTCTTATCGGCCAGATAGCGGATAACTTAATTACAATTAAAAAATAAAAAAAATCTTAAATTACGTTATTTTTTAGAAGATGAGTTAAAAGAAGTCTTCCTTCCGGATTAAAAATACTCAACTTTTAATCCGGGAGCTTCCGAAATTATTAGAATCGGCAAAAATGCTCCTCTGTTATAAATATTGTAAAAGTTAAAGAGTTTTAAAGTGAGATATCGAGTCATAACGTTATTTCCAGTTAGAAGTGGCGGCAAAAATCTTGGAATGCATTAATTGATTAATTGATAAAGTTGGAAAATACTTTAGGTTCTAATTTAAATTTTGCAAGAAGAAGTTAAGTCGGGCAAATCATTTGAGTAATATTGGAAATTATTTTACCATGAATTCCCATTAAGTTGATATTTTAAATACGTTCTGTTACTAAACTTTTTGGTAAATTAAATATAGGTTTTAGATAGCACCAGAGCTGATAATATGGCTAATTTTAGATATACAGTATGTCTTACTTTTTACTGACATACCACATACCTATCTATAACTGAATATATTTATGTGTGTTAATTTAACACACATAAATACTCGGTTATGTATCCCAGTGACAAGAAAGGTGTGTTGGGTATGTAGTTTATTTAGAATAAAATTGTGAACAGAACTTGGTCTAATTTTATGTCCTAGGAATTTAGGAGGTTAAAATTTTTGGATAGGAACTTGGCACTTATTTTACATACACATACGTTTGTCTCTCCGGTATCGTAGTGGTCAGAGTCTCGGCTCGCCGTGCCAGCGATCCGGGTTCGATTCCCCGCCGGGGAGACGTATTTAGGTAATAGTTATTTAAAATAACGTCCGTGGTGGCACTACCGCGTTGTCTAAAAGGTGCTGTGAAATGCAATATTTGCATGTTTTAATGCTTGGACAGCGTTGACGGAAATGGGGAAAAGGATGGGTAAACATCGGAAAACCCGGCACTCACGGTACTCTGGTACTTAGGAGCATGTATGTATATGTATATGTTCAGCATATATTATATATGTATATGAAAAATCCTTCGTGAGCTGTCACAAAAATTAAAAAAAATAAGTGCTTTTGGTTAAGATACTTTTTAAAGCTAAGGTGAGTACATATTTAAATAAAATTACACAGGTCCACAAAAAAAGTGGTGTGTGCTGGATGTCGGACTAAGATTTTTTGGCGGTTGTGTTATTTTTGTGCGCCTATTATTTTATATAAGTAAATATAAGTTAATTTTTAGTTAAATTGCTTATTTTTATTTTTGCTTCATATGTAAATAATTGTAAATAGTTATTTTTATCTCTAAAAACCACATACCATTTCTAAAATTAATTTAATCTGTGGGTGCAATATTTATTTTTTAGAAATATAAAGCTAAGATGTTCCTAAAGATGTTCCTAAAATTAATTATAAATTGATTAATGAAAAGCAGCAATAATACAGAACATATCAAAAAATAGTAATATTTTATCGCTTTAACTTGTTAGGTCTACCTAACAAAGCAAACTTAATTTTTTAAATAAATTAGATAATTATTAAGAGTTTTATTTACACATAAATATTTTAAAGAGCTATATTTGACAGAACCAGTGTTATACTAATCAAAATAACAGGACTTGATTAAATGCTGCGGTTAAGATACAAAATATTATATTAAAATTTCATTTGAAGAGATTCTTGTTGTTAAATAAATATCTTATTTCTACAATCAAATAGTATTTACCAAAAATGGTAAATACCGTTATGTTATTTTAAATGGAATAGCCTATTTATTTTTATTGCATTAAATAAGAAGTGCCAAATTTATTTAAATCATAAATGGTTAAAGTTATATTGCTAGAATTTGACGACACCGTATTTTTAAGAAAATCTGGCCACCCTGCCTATATTATTGTTTAATAAAGCATATCCAAAAACCTCTATATACCATACCAGCGGCTTTACATATTATATTTAAGCATTGCATTGTTTTTACTGAAAATGCTGTATTGTGATATTTCAGTAAATATTAGAGCTAAAATTTAAAAAATTTGACAAGCTTATTTCATTGCCATAATAATAAATAGGACATTTTATTTAGCAACATATATATATATATATATATATATATATATATATATATATATATATATATATATATATATATATATATATATATATATATATATATATATATATATATATATATATATATATATATCCAACAGTTGTCCCTGTTTCTCATAAAATGTCCGATATAATTTTTAAAGTCCAAAGTAAATACTAAAAAATCGTCTGGGCTGGATGGCATACCAGCAATCGTCTTAAAAAAATGTGCTCCCGAGCTTGCACCCACCCTAACTCGCCTCTTTCGAATCTCTTACGACACAGGCATTTTCCCGGAGAGTTGGAAAGCTGCACGTGTGCAACCTGTCCCCAAAAAGGATCCAAAAGTCTCCCTTCTAACTATAGACATATATCTCTCTTTCAGTTGTTTGCAAAGTAATGGAAAATTCATTAATTCCCAAATCTTAAAGTATCGGGAAAAAACATAAGATCTTACATGATAGACAATATGGATTCCATCACAGTAGATCCACAGCTGATCTTCTTTCCTTTGTCTCACACAACTGGAACAAGTCCCTTGAGTTTGGGAATCCCAGATCGTCGCTCTCGACATATCCAAAGCTTTCGATCAGGTCTGGCATGATGGGCTTCTTAACAAACTTCCTTCTTACGGTCTTCCACCTAAGCTTTGCTCTTGGTTTTCCCAGTTTCCTTTCTAATTGACTATATCAGTTAGTGAAGATGGTCATTCCTCCAGCTTCTACCAAATAATGCTGGGGTGCCCCAGGGCTCAGTGCTGCCACCCACGCTGTTTCTTCTAAAATTAACGATTTCTCTCTTCACAATCAATCCCATTCATAGTTTTGCTGACGATAGTACCCTCCACTCTAGTATTCAATTTCTTAAGCCACCGTGTAATTCTGATTTTGAAAACAAGCGCAGAAAGATATCTCTTTCACAAGACCTCAAACTTATCTTGGACTGGGGCGCCAAAAATCGTGTTCAGTTTAATGCCTCAAAAACACAGTCATGTTCGCTGTCGCGGAAAAAGTCTGCGAATGCTCATCCCTTACATATGAGCGGCCAAGTTCTGCAGAACAAAGAGTCGTTTAATCTTGTCGGCGTTACTTTTGAGAATAACCTCAACTGGCACAAACACATTTCATCCATAGCTTCGGCAGCTTCAAAAAAAATTGGGTTCCCTTTCGAGCCAGAAAATATTTCTCTTCTTCCAATCTGTACACTCTGTATGTATCCCAAATCAGACCCTCTTTGGAATATTGTTCTCATGTTTGGGGAATGGCGTCCCCTACAACACTTAGCCTTTGACTCCATTCAAAAAAAAGCTGTTCGTCTTATTAATGATCCAACGCTCACAGAAAGGCTTCCTCTTCTTGCCCACGTCGAGCTGTAGGGGATCTGTCGCTCTTCTATAGGGATTTTCACGGCTTCTGCTCAGAGGAATTGGCCAGTATTATTCCTTCTCTGGCAGCTCCCAACAGAGCAACACGTAGTGCAACTTTTATGCATCCTTTAAAGTTCAGTTAGAGGGCCCCAACTTCCCGCTTTCTTCGTTCCTTTATTCCTAGAGGTCAAGACTATGGAACCTGCTGCCCTGCAGAAGTTTTTCCTTCTCCTCCCAATCTCCAAAAATTTAAGTCCCGTTTGAACAAACTCCCTCTCACCACACTGAAGACACCCACGGTACGTTAGTACTTGGGCATCAGCCTTCGTGGACTGTCCCAAGATAAAAAAAAAAAACTCCAAACACGAAATTCGAACTGCGAATTTTATTTAAAATTTTATAAAAAAATTGCACTGCTTATAAAATGTATGGAGGCTTTAATGGTTTAGCCGTTAAATGGAAGTTCCGGCAACACGAAAATACTTATTGCCAAAAACCCATGAAATAAATTCACTTTCCTTATATGCAATATATCATTCCAACACGACATTTACGCTGCCAGCACATGACATATGCCAATTTACTCTCGTTGTTTTTTCTGCATTTTGATGGCAAAAGTTTTATCTTTGCGTCCTATAAAGCTCCAAAAATCTATCTTAATTTATCGACAAGTTCTGTTTTAACGTATTGAGTCCATTCACGGACCGATTTAATATGCGGGATGGTTTATCGAGATTGGTTTTTATACAAAAGGGTTTTTATATCGAAATGTTGGTTTGTTAGTTGGCTTTTATTTCCCATATATTAGAAATTTTATTAGGAACTTTAGATCTATTTCAATTTGGCCCGATGTTAAGTATTATTTAAAAAAAAATATTATTTTTAAAATAATTTTTTCTCTTTTGAGGTCACTTTTTTAATGCATAGAATCTCCCCTGATTTAAATCTTAATGATCTAGTAAAAAAGTGTGTTTCCTGTAAAAAATATATAAAAGGCTTCGAAAAATAAGATCGATAGGGCATCCGACGCGAAATGCCAATCTGAGAAATGCGTTTTGAGGATTTTTTTTTTGCCAATAAAGGTTGCAATTGTTATTAACAAAAAACGGAAAACAAAAAAGCTATTTTGATTTTTAATGATACCTCAAAAACCATAAAAGATAGCGAAAATTGTAAAAAAGATTCTGAAAGAGGAGAAAATTGTCGATAAAAAAGTTTTAACTTCCAAAGTTCTATCTCCATTATTTATAATTTTAATTTAACGCTAAAAATGGCCCTACGCCCGACTTTTTGGCTGCGTGCTCGGCGTCAAAACCGAGTACGTCACACTAAATATTTTTTTTAGGATATTAAATATAAATTATTAAAAAAAAATAATAGTGTATTTAGAATACTTAAAAAAATATATTTCTGTTAAAAATTAAACTTAAAGATATTTTTTAATAAATTAAACGATTGTTAATTATCAAAATTGTTTCAAACTTTTGTCCTCATTGTACATTAAAAATAAAATGTTTAAATAATTGTCCTATAAATTTTTCCCGTCTAGAAGCCCTTCTTATATACATACCTAACAAGATCATGTCATAAAAGTTTAAAAACTTTTAATGCTTTGTTCATAATAATTTCATAACTATAAACAATATTACTCTGAATTTTTGTTTTTTGCTAACATTTGTTAACATTAACTTTTAAAATATGTTTGCATAAAAAGTTTGTGATTTTTCTATGTATCATTAACAAAGTAAATACTGGATAAGTATTTCAAATATCTTTAGTGAAAAAAAAGGTGTTCGTCCAAGTGTAAATAGGTTTAAGATCGTCGTAAAATCATTAACGTCATTTTAGAAGGTAAAAGAATTTGCGTAGGACGAAAATTTGATACTACAATTAGGAACGCTTTTAAGAAAAAGCTGCTTATCATAAGCTTATATTGGTACGGCAATTTTTCAAACAAAATCTTGGAATAAGAAAAGTGTAAGAAAAAGATAAAAATGCCTACGCGCCAACCCTTATAAAATAAAATATGGGGTAAACAAGGGGTTGTGTATTATCTGTTTTATCTTTCTGTCATCTGGAAAAATATGGAATAGTCTTAAAAATATTTTACATATTGTAGTTTATAGCATATACTATTTTCGTAAATATCTCATTTTAAAGTTACTGACCAAAAACCGTATATATATATATATATATATATATATATATATATATATATATATATATATATATATATATATATATATATATATATATATATATATATATATATATATATATATATATATATATATATATATTTTAAAGGTTAGAAGTATGAAACACAGAGCAACAGCAGATTTATTAGGTAAAAATATTGCAATTAACGTAAACTAGCCTTATCCAAAGTTGATAATAACTAAGATACAGGTTATCAAACTTTTAATTTTGTTTTTGTTTTTTCGTAATATTTTATTAACTAAATGACAAAGGGATACAAAATTGGGGAAATGGGGTTTTTAAAGCAAGAAACTCAAATTCGTCCATACTTTTGATGTTGCTGGTAGAAGACGCCAGCTACGGCCTACCCCACTTGTTTTAGATGGCATAACTTTTTTGGGCTTGGTATATTGACCTGTTTATTAAAAAAGAAGTTACTATAACTCCATCTGCGTCAAAAATGTATATCTCATTTAGGTCCCTAGGAGCAACTGTTTTCAAGATAAACGCACTTTAAAGAGAGACCCTGCAATTTTTCTATGAATAATGAGTTTCGGCTAATTGTTTTCAAAGTTTGCAAAGTAATAGTTTTTAACATGCTAATTAAAAGTCTTCACGGGCACAAAACCCACTTATATATATTTATTAAAAATTAGACTTTGTTTGGAAAAAGTATGCTTGCTGTAAAAAAATGTTTTTCTGTAAGTTTTTTTTTATAGAATGCAGACGTTTTATGTTTATGCGGGTCGTTTACCCAAATCTAATATATTCAAGACAAATTTCCCAGAGAGCGGTATTTATGACGTATACTTAACCCTTCGTGAGCTTATTTTTGGTGGGTTTTTACAAATTGACCTTGCTGTGCTTAGACGCCCCTTAACACGAAATCCCTTTTAATGTGAACTTAATAAACGAGAAAAACATTTTTGGTACAAAAATGATTAAATCCAATTATTTTAAAAAGAAATTAAGCATTTTCTTAAAAGTATTAGACAATGTTTCTACTAGTTCCTACTTTTAAGTGAAAGATGAGTACTATGCGCAGGACGATGGACTTTCCATGGGTTCATCGCTCTCTCCAGTGGTAGCAAATATTTGTATGAAATAATTTGAGGAACACGCAATTAAAACCAAAAGTTTAGCTAAGATATGTTAAAGTTACTTTTATTCAATGGGCAGGTAATAACGAAGAACTTAAAGGTTTCTTAGAATATCTAAATTGCTTCTCAAATTTACAACGGAGAAGGAGCAAAATTCGGCTCCATTTTTTTGACGTTCCACTCAAATGAAATAATAGACATATACAAACCTCGGTATGCAGAAAACCTACCCACACTGGACAAAACAAAGCAAGGAATCATACGTACTCTATATAACCGCGCAGTGACCTTATGTAACAGTAAGAAATCTCTGCAAGCCGAAATAAGTAATATAACTAGGGATCTCAAGCAAAACGGCTACAGTGAGAGATTGGTTAAGGGAACTATCAATAAATATCGAGATAAGACAAAAAAACTCTCATTTGAACAAGACTTCGCAGGACAAAATATTTATGACTATTCCGTATATTAAAGGAACTTCAAGAAAGATCCGCAGAATAGCGAATGAGTATAATATTAAAACAGCATTTAAATCCCAAACCACTCTGAGAACTATTCTTACTTAGACGAGACCGGACAACAATGTTTTAAAAAATGACTGTATCCACGAAATTAGGGTTAAAGAACACAAAAAATATACGGAACGAGGTGAAACGTCGAAATCAGGGATTGCCGAACAGCCATGGTCAAAACAACACCGTATACAATGGTCGGAAGCAAAAATTATTCATAAAGAAACCCACTGGAAGAAAAGAAAATTTAAAGAAGCTCTAATACTTGCAAACAACCAAAATGTATTTAGCAAACCTAGTGTAAAATTTCCGAATATCTGGTTCCGTTCCTGAACCGTGACAAGTCGGTCAAGCTTCGGTGAACAACGGATGGTATATAAGGGGCTTAAAAATTTTTTATCACTGAAAAACGGTTGGAGATACATCACTAACCGAAACGTCGTGTATCAGTTAACAAATAAAGACAATGGAAAACCAAGATTTTATTGTTATTGAAACCATAAGACTTTTAAAGAAACTAAAAAGTTAATTTATTTCTAGGATTAAATAAATATATTTAAAGACAAAGAAATATCTATTAAATGTGGAGACCATCTTTTTAAGTTTTCCCTTAAAGGTTATACCTAACTTTTTGGGGTTTAAATCTTAAATTTTAAAAAATTTGTTTAAAAGAAATTTTTTAAAAAAGAAAAGCTCCAAAACCCTTTAGCCTGATAATTAGCTTAAATCATAAATATATGAAATTAACATTATTCTTTAATAAAAATACTTTGCTTTGCTAAAAGGAAATATAGCACAGAATAAATTATAGATAGATAATCGTATGTGTGTGGGAAAATAAAGTTTTTGAAATATTTTACAAAATGGATCGTTAGTTCGACACGAACAGGAAATTTTGTGGTCTAAACATGCTCCAGATAATTCGCAGTCAGTTTGATATATCCCCTGTAATTTTCGGGGAAGTCTAATAGTTTGCACCAGTCTAATTTCTA
Source organism: Listronotus oregonensis (assembly GCA_019359885.1). Classification (NCBI taxonomy): domain Eukaryota; kingdom Metazoa; phylum Arthropoda; class Insecta; order Coleoptera; family Curculionidae; genus Listronotus; species Listronotus oregonensis. Next base: position 15,905 of record JAHBCN010009279.1, on the reverse strand, counting down.
TTATAATAATAGCGTGGAGCTCGGTTATGGATTACTACGTTCATGTTTCTAACTGGGGTCAATTTCTATTCAGAATGCATACCTCAGTTCATACGGGGTGGTCATAAAATTTGCTACTACTATTGTATTTTTATTCATTGTTCAGGAAAAGTTTATAAATTTATTGGAGACGTTTACCATCAATTTTATATTATTGTTGAGTAATAACAGATCTACAAAACAAATAATGGACATTTAATTACAGGTTTTCGTAATATTTATATTAAATAAGCCAGAAAAATGGGTAATTTGTCACTCAACTTTTATGTAATGTAAATTAATATTAAGCTTATATTAATCGCAAACAGCTTAACAAAAATTATAAGGATTAAAAAAAAAAACACATCATACACAATATTTTGATGAACTGTACATGTTTTAAAAATATGGTGATTGGGGGTAGAGGCGAAAAAAGAAAACCGAATTAATTTTTTAATTCTTTGGGTCGAAAAAAGAATACTTTTTTTCAAATTTTCTTCTTTCCAAGATATTTTACTACAAAGTTTTTTAAAGAAAATTTTTAAATCAATTTGGTGTCGCTAATCTTACTTGGCGCTTTCAAACTACGACGTCATAAGAAATCAAGTTTGACCGTTGTGAAAAGTTAGACACTTGTCAATCTGTTGTGGTGAAAAATCACAGTACACATAAACAATATCACCGTATTTTCATTAGTGAGCTTCATTCTCTTGTGATTTTTCCAATAACGGATTGAAAGGTTCAACTTTAGGCAAACTTGATTTCATATGACGTAATAGTTTAAAAGCGCCAACAGATTAGCGACACCCCAATGTGTTTTAAAAATTTTTCTTTGCAAAACTTTAGAGTGAAATATCTTGAAACGAAGAAAATTGCAAAAATATTCTTAGTTTTCGAGTCAGAATTAAAAAATTAATGGGTCTTATTTTTGCCTCTACTTACCAATCACCCCGTACTACGAAAACATTTGAGTAATATTTGTAGTATATTTTTTTATACATCTTGGTTATCTTTTTTAAATAAATATGACTTTAAAAAATATAAGCGATTCATTCAATGGAGAATGTAAATCTGAGAAAGGCGTTTGGTGGATTTTTTTTGCCAGTAAAAATTGCAAATGTTATTAACACAAAAACGAAAAACAAGCCATCTCGATGTTTAATAATAACTCAAAAACCATAAGAGATAGCGGAAATTGCAAAAAAGATCCTTGAAGAGAAGGAAATTTCCGATAAAAAAGTTTACGGAGTAAACTATATCGCATTATTTATAATTTAAATTTAACACTGAAAATGGGCCTCCGCGTGACATTTTTGGTTGTACGCTCGGAGTCAAAACCGAGTACGTCACACTAAATAATTCTTTTTAAGATATGAAATAATAATTAAAAAATTTGTAAAAATGATAGCGTATGTAGAACACTTAAAAATTTATTCCCACTTAAAAGTTAACTTGAAGTTAATTTTTTAACAAGTTAGACAATTGTTAATTAACAAAATTGTTTCGAAATTTTGAAAAAAATTGTTAATTAACAATTGTCCAACTGGTTGAAAAATTAACTTTAATTTTTCAACGAAATAAATTTTTGAAGTTTCAAATACACCATTTTTTTTTGAAAATTTTAAATTTAGTATTTTACCCTAAAATTATTTATTTAGTGTGACGTTTTTTTTGACTCCGGCCGCCCAAAAAATGTCGCCAGAGGTATTTTCAGTGCAAAATTATAAGAATGGAGACAGAGTGCCGAAAATTAAGCCTTTTTGAAAATATCCTTCTCTTTAAAATTTTTTTTTTGCAATTTTCGTCATCGTTTAGGGTTTTTTCAGTTATCAAAAAAAAATAAAAATGGCTTTTTTTTTTTATCCTTTTTGTTAATAACAATTGCTATTTTTTTTGGGCGAAAACTTCCAAAAAAACCTTTTTTAAACTTACATTCCGCATTAATTAAGCTATCGCTTTATTTTTTTGAACCCTCTTACTATTTTTCCCAGGAAACACATTCCGACTAGACTAATATTTACAAAAAAAATAATCGACATTCTATTGCGGTTTTCGTAATATTTGTAAAATCCCAAAAAATGGAAAATTTGTCACTCAACCGGGGACAATAATTTTTTTAGTTTATTTTATTCGCAAAAAAGCTGAAAAAAAAATTAAAAGATTTAAAAAAAAAAACACAAGACATATTTTTGATTTATAATATTTTATAAATTTTTTCGCGTTGGCAAATACTACGACCAAAAGATATTTTGTTGTATGTTTTGTCTACAGCGGGGGCTTTTTAAAATGAATATGATATGTTTCAAAATGTTCAATTTTTTTGGTGTCATGTTTCAAATTGTGAAAATTTAGCACCTTTCTTTTCAACGTATAAATTTAAAATTGAAATATATATATATATATATATATATATATATATATATATATATATTATATATATATATATATATATATATAAATATATATATATATATATATATATATATATATATATATATATATAAATTTCTGTGCCCAAATTGGGGGGAATGTATGTGGATTTGGAAAACACGATAGATAGAAAATGGTTAAAGGGGAAATTTTGGGGAAATTTGTTGAAGCAATCCCGTGTACCAGGGTTTTTTATCTATTTAGGTTTTAAAAAATTTTGAAAAAATGAAAATTTTTCAAATCTGTAAAAACTTCTTTAAAGCAACTTTTTTTGTAGAATATGACCAAGTAGTCATTTATATTTTCCACGTTTCGTTTTAAAATCATCATCAACTTTATTCTTTCATATGGGCGCCATACTGGATTTATTAGCAGCCAAATAATGCTTTTTATTCTGATTTCAATAATGTGTAACATGTTATAATTTAGGAGTTTATAACCTTAACTACTTCAAATAACCAATATTTTCTCTTGGCCTTGATTCCGTCGAATGTCATCAGCGTCCTTATCAAGTTTGCTCGGCACGTTTACGATTTATATATACATATATATATATATATATATATATATATATATATATATATATATATATATATATATATATATATATATATATATATATATATATATATATATATATATATATATATATATTCCTAACGTATTTATTTAAAATGGTAATAGTAAACTAACCATTAATTTTTAAGGAAAAATTTAATTGTAATATAATACCCTAAATTGAGCCCAAACCAAATGATAATAAGTAATTATAAAGCATGAGCAGAGCAAAATTATATTAATTAAAGTTAGTTTAAACATATGTTTAGAAAATTATACACTGAGAATTTTAGTTCACTGGGGAAAACCTCAGTGTTGATAAGAAACTAACTTGGGAAATCATGATAAAATACACTTTTAGTATGCTTATAAAGGTTCAAATTATGTATAACATAGAATATCTTCATTTATACGAAATAAAAATGATAAAAATAATGATACCCTTAGCAAGTATAATGCAAACTAGATTTGCAATACACAAAAAATGTTAGTTAAAATTTTATTTTATTTTTAAATTATTTTTGCCTCACGTAACACATATTTTGTGAATGCATACTTTTGCAAAGTATATTTTTTTGTTTACCCAAAATTAATAATAATTTGATCCATTAGTGTTTTAAAATTAAACTTGGCCGTTTGAGAGGGTGTTCTTCAAAATTTTAATCTTAGTGGTACTTCTGGTTAAAGCGAAAGTGAAAAAATTGATTTTATTTGGTTATTAAAAGCATGTGCTTATAACAGGTGTATCATCCAAATTTCAAAAATGTATTCTAATAAATAAAAAAATTGTGGGCTCTTACATGTCTGCTGTATCTTCTAATATATGTCTCTCCGTCCCCGGAAATCGAACCTGGATCGATTATTATTATAGCAATTTTTTTTATTTTTTTGCTATAATATTTTTGTGATTAATGTTAACAGATATCTGACTGCGCCATGCCTTCCGGAATAACCTGTAGATTACTAAAATTAAAAATCCAACCAATTTTTTTCAGGTATTTTTTTAACAATATAATTATTGAAAAAGGGCTTTTTTTCGTTTTTTTTAAATATAACAAAAAGTACTGGCTATATTGGTTTACTCGTGAGAGACCGTTTGTAGAGAATTCAAAAGCCTACAAAATGGTTTTTAAAAACTCCCGATCCGACCATTTTCCAAGCCAGAAAAACGCCTAAAACAGACCTTTTTGTAAATATTCGGATCTCCGTTAATTTTCAATATTAAGGGCTGATTTTTTGAAAAATGATAGTCAATAACATATACTTTAAGTTGCCGAAAGATGAAAATTGTCGCATTAATAGTTTTTATTCAATCGCTCTATAAAAAAATTAGGCCCTTATCTTTAACGGCTTTTTAAAGTTGAGATTAAAGAATACAAATTGTTTATCTCATATTTTCATATTTTCAAGTTTGGAGAACATTGTTAAAAATGCTTGAGAACCTAGCGCGTCGAGCGAAAATTCGCGACCGAGACATACTGAGTCGACCGAGGAGGTGGCCCCCTAGCAGCGAAGGAGAAGCGAGAGACGGGCTGCGTATCGCGAATTTTCGCTCGACGCGCTAGGTTTACAAGCATTTTTAACAATGTTTTTCAAACTTATACAAAAATGTGAGATATATAATTTGTAGCTTTTAATCTCAACTTTGAAAAGCTGTTTTAAAAATTCAAATTGAACCATTTGCCTAATATTTGGCACTTGCAAGATAAGGGCCTAATTTGTTTATAGTGCGATTAAATAAAAACTATAATGCGACTATTTTTATCTACGTAGCTGAATATATGTCATTGACTATCATTTCAAAATCAGCCCTTAATGTAAAATTAACGGAGATAAATTTTTGAAAAAAAGTCTGTTTTAAGTGTTTTTCCGGCTTTTCTCGGTGAATAATGGTTGGATCGGGATTTTTTAAAAACCATTTTGTAGGTTTTTAAAATCTTTACAAACGGTTTTTTATGAGTAAAGCCATAGGCGTGCGCAGGGTAAAGCTGGTGTGGGTGCCGACATAATAATAATAATAATGCGCAGACACCATCAAACAGACAAAGAAGCTGCAAGCCTGATTGGAGAAGCCTCTTCATGGACGTCACCCAATAAGGTCAGCCAGGAAAATGTCGACAAGTTCGCGTCGAACTACGGCTGACGTCGGGAAAGATGTTCCCAGAGACTGAAGGCTTCTCGTGGCTATACAGGATCAGGTTATTCCGACGAAAAAACTATCTGAAGCATATCGTTAGAGACCCGTCTATAGAGAACGATCGATGCAGATATGGATGTCAAATATCGGAGACAATCCAGCATATAACGGGGTTGCCAAGCATTTGTAGCATCAGAGTATAAGGAAAGGCACGATTCAGCAGCCAAGATACTCCATCACAATTGGCAGAGAAGCTAAAGCTTTTACAGAATGAAAAATTCCCTTACTATAAGTATACTCCGGAACCTATTCTCAAAAACAATGAATTTAAATTGTACTGGGACAGAACTGTACTTACAGACCAAACTGTTGCTTACAATAGACCAGATATTGTATTGGTGGATAAAGTTGGGAGGAAAACAACACTGATCTATGTCGCTATCCCGAACAACAACAACCTACGGGAGAAATACAATGAAAAGATTGCCAAATACAGAAACCTAGAAACATAAATAAAAAGACAGTGGGGAATGAATAACGTCCAAACGATCCCCATAATTTTATCAACAACTGGCATTATACCAAAAACTCTTTTACAAAACATCAAGGGACTAGGCCTCGGTGTACATCTGTATAAGGCTATGCAAAAGGCAGTGCTACTTGCGACTTGTCTGGAAATTTGTGGGGAATACAGCAAAACTTAAGAGAACCTAGAGCCCGAAAACATGGAAAGGGTTCCCCACAAAGCTCAATCCTTTTGATATCTGAAGATATCTGGGATGAGTGAATGTTCCCTTAGAGGAGTGCAAAGCCGTGTGGCTTGAAAACATAATAATAATAATAATAATAATGAAGTAAATAAAACTATGAAGAACAATATATCGATATTAATACATTGTTATTATTAAAATTAATTAATAATAAATTAATAGGAATAATTTTTTAGGAATGTTTGGTAAATATTTATGAAGTAATAACAAATCGAGTACATTATATATTATTTATTATAAAATAATTCTTCTTTAATAAGTTACAATTTTTTAAATTCGTTTATCACAGTTCTTAAATCAATATTTGCGGCTAATTCCTGTTCCACAAATACAACCAGGAGATTTTCTAAACGTTCTTGGCGTATTGTGGATCTTAATTTTGATTTTACCATACTCATTTTCGAGAAGGTGCGTTCGCGTGTAATTTTTAAATCGAACCTTATCAAATAATAATTTTTATATTTTAAATACAGTAATCTTTTTCAGACTAGTGGGGTGCCACGGCACCCACGGCACCCACTGTGCGCACGCCTATGAGTAAAGCGATTAAGCCAGTACTTTTAATTACATTGAAAAAAAAAGAAAAAATGTCCTTTTTAATAGTTATTTTTTTAAAAATATCTGAAAAAAATGGTTGTATTTTTAATGGTAGTAATCTTAATTCCGAAGTTGGCGCAGTAATATCTTTAAAACAAATTTCAAAAAAAATTAAAAAGATTGGACTAGTATTTTTTTTGCAGCTGGCGCCTAGGAGTTTTTAAAAAATAAACGATATTTTTTAAATGTCCCCCAAAAACCTTTTTAAAAATTTTAACGCTATTAAATATGGGAAAAAAATTGTTTAAGGCACACTGTTATCGAAAAATATTTCTCGAACTGGGGGCAAAACTTTTTTCGTAAGTTGGTAAATAGGTCGGCATTGCCCTTATCAGGTCATTGTATTTCTTTTATCGTTTCCATTTAGACTGGATGTGGCTTGGGGTCTGTAAATGATCTATATTCCCCACGAAATACCCCTTTTCATATCAAGGGGGCCCAAAAAGAAATATGAGTTTGGAAACTATAGAGTTGTAGAAATAATAAATTCCAAAAAAATTTTTACATTTTTTCTTTTTAAAATTTTTTATTTTATATTTAAATTAATTTATAAAATAATAAAAATATATATATATATATATATATATATATATATATATTTTATATATATATTTTAAAAAAAAAGAGGGTAGCTTGTTGACTAGTTGGAAATAACTATGAATATTGGGGATTGCAGCAATTAATAAAATTACTTTTAAAAAGTTTCTCCAAGCTTTCAATTTTTATTTCCATTCTCAAGGAACTGAAAATTGGACAAAAAAAACTGTAGATTTGCACCCGGAGAGATGTGCTTGCATCCCATGTAACTCCACCTTACATAACATAAACTATGGTAAAACGAAGGTTTTGGCGAATCAAAGAAACTAAAAAAAGCGTCTTTGGAAAGGGGTATATTACACAAACACCAAACACTATGAAAAAGGGAAAACGGTATCTCGGGTTAAAGATTTATTCTTACCTGAGATGACAAGAATTACAATAATAGACATCAACATTAAACTCCCTAAACTGGGAATAGTTGTTGGCTTTCGTATTTGTAAAACAACTTTTGTTTTTTGTCTCTTTTCTAAACAACACTAGCTATCACTCCCACAGTGTTGACCCATTCGTGGTTGATTCATTGATGGTTTGAGTATAATTTCACTTCCCCGGGAGTCCCGGACATTTATACAGCCCCCCTTTTTTGAATCGTTAGATTTCCCAACCTGGGTTTATCGCCTTCAGTATTAAAAATATTTTCCAATCGGGGGCTTAACTCGTTTTTGTTTTAGATTTAAATTGTTTTAAAGTCATCATGTGAGAATTTTTTAAAATGTTTTTTTTACTCCTTTGCGGTTTTAGTTTGTTCGAATGTCATAGTGTTTGTATCTTCAATATTTTAATAACATTCATCTTTTAAAACCACCCTCAACAAATATGTAAGTTTGGAACATACAAAAGTTTTTTGTAATACCTTATATCTAATAACATTTTTTTGTCCTTTTCAGTTCTTTGAGAAGGGAAAAAAAAAATTTCCGAAAGTTTGGGAGAAACTTTAAAGAGTACTCTTATTAATTGCTGCAATCCCCATATTCACTAGTTGATTTCTTAGTTTAGGTCTGCCAGAATGTAAACATTATGTTTTAGTACTTTATATTGATGACGTTTGATCATGTTCGATCTTTTCAAATCTAAAAGTTAGGTTTGAAACAAATTTAGTAAAAAACTAGTGTCATCCAAATAAAAAACCAAAAAACTTATCCTAAGCGTTAAAATAATATGAACATTAATCAACAAATATGTGTATATTTATTTTAACAACACAACACAAGGAACGGACTATTATTTAAAATAAAATATGAACTGATTATTAAAGAAGGGCGATGTATATGTTATTAAGATTGTTGATATTTTTTTTATCATTTATGGAATTTGGGTTTTTGGTTCGATCATCTCCATAAACTCTCTTTTTTTGGTTTGGTTCCATTTTAAGTATTTTGTTTCATTATAATTGAAAGTATGTCCCTTTGTCTTTTCGTGATTAGTTAAGGCTGTTGCTATTTTTTTGTCGTATTTGTGGCTTTAGGCCTATTTTCCAAATACTGCGCTGTTGACCGATGTATACACCGGTGCAATCTTTACACAGAATTTGATATACGATGCTTCTTTTTTTGTTTTGAGTTTTTGTTTTAAGTCTACTAAAATTTTTGATAAAAAGTTTGAGGCTTTGTGACAGATTTCTATATTATGTTTTAAATAGTGGCTGAAATTTTGTGATAGGCCATTTACAAACGGTAGAAGGATATATTTTTTTGTTTTATTATTTTTTCCTAATCGTTTTTTCTGTTGAATTATAAAATTTATGTATTCTGTTTTGAAATATTTTATTGATTAATTGATCTGGGTAGTTATTTAATTTTAGAGCATCTTTTGCTTTTTTTATTGATTTTTGTCTAAATTCGGGATCAGATAGTTGGATTGCTCGGTCTGCCAATCCTATTATTACGGATTTTGTGTGCAAATGAGAAATTTAGACAAAAATCAATAAAAAAAACAAAAAATGCTCTAAAATTAAGTAACTACCCGGATCAATTAATCAATAAAATATTTCAAAACAGAATACATAAATTTTATAATTTAACGGAAAAAACGATCAACAAAAAAACGATCTGGAAAAAATAATAAAAAACAAAAATATATCTTCTCTACCGTTTGTAAACGGCCTATCCAAAAATTTCAGCCACTATTTAAAAAACATAATATAGGAAATCTGTCACAAAGCCTCAAACCTTTTATCAAAAAATTTTAGTAGACTTAAAACAAACACTCCAAAAAACAAAAATATAATATCGTATATCAAATTCCGTAAAGATTGCACCGGTGTATACATCGGTCAAACGCAGTATTGGAAAATAGGCTAAAAAGCCACAAATACGACAAAAAAATGCAACAGCCTTAACTAATCACGAAAAGATAAAGGGACATAATTTCAATTATAATGAAACAAAATACTTAAAACGGAACCAAACAAAAAAAGATAGTTTATGGAGATGATCGAAATCCAAAAAAGCCAAATTCCATAAACGATAAAAAAGATATCAACAATCTTAATAAAATATACATCGCCCTTCTTTAATAATAATCAGTTCATATTTTATTACTAATATAAGTAGTCCGTTCCTTGTGTTGTGTTGTTAAAAAAATGTAAATATACACATTTTGTTGATTAATGTTCACTATTATTTTAACGCTCTAGGGTAAGTTTTTGTGTTTTTTTATTTGGAGGGCCTAGTTCTACTGCTTTGTTGTTTTAAAACCTAATTTTAGATTTGAAAAGATGTTAATCGAAAGCGTCATCAATATATGATACTAAAAACATAATGTTTCGATTGTAGACCTAAAAAAACCAAGAAATCAAAACGAAAAAATATATATTATTATAAAAAAAAGGTCAAAAAAAAACTAGAATCTCAAAAATATATATATGTATATATATATATATATATATATATATATATATATATATATATATATATATATATATATACCTATATATTCTTTTTTTTTTTTGAATTTGGGGTAAAAAGGTTGAAAGAAGTTTAATGCAACGTTTTGAATATCATTTATTGTGCTTTTACATGCGTAAGTATCTAAAAAAATACAATTAAACTTAAAACAGAAATAGAAAACAATATTTGTACACTTTAGAAAGATTACAGTAAAAAATTTACCAAAAATAATTTTAAGTTAACAATTAAAAATTTTTTATTTTATTTTAGGTACATAAAAAAATTAATTTAAACAAGATGCTAATTGGTTTTTGGGGCGAAGAATGCAAAAGCCTTCACCACTGCAACCTTACCAGATTTATTGTGGTTTCTCCTATTGTTCTTTAAGTACCTTGTCCAGGCCCGTCTTCTTAACCCCTTCTTGAATTCCTCCTATAACTTCCCGGTTTGGCTTTTCCTCACCAAGCCTAGTAAACCTAAGCCTACATAGTGCTTCGCAGTGGAACCACACATGTACGGCTGTTTCTTTAGCCCCCTGGCAGACCTACACGGTTATTACCCGGTTTATTCTTTCCAGGTGCTTGTTGGTTTCCAATGTCCTGGTTGACCTCCTTTTACCCTTGGCTTTCGCTGTGGCTCAGTAGGCCCGGGTAAACTTGGCCGAGCAGGTCTTAATAAACTGCTTTGCCTGTCGTTGCCCGGGTTTTTAACCACCAGCTTTAAAACTCTCTGTCTACCTAGCTCTTAATAGATGCTTTCAGGAGGCCTGCCAAGAATCCCACAAAATGGCTCAGGGCCTATCATTTCCATGGCTGATCCTCTTTTGGCTAGGTCGTCGGCCTCTTCGTTACCTGGGTGGCCTCGTGACCTGGTACCCAGGCTACCGTAATTTTTGTTTGCCAACCGATTTTTATCGGGGGGCCTGTTTACAGTTCCCACTAGTTTGGAATTAACTTTTTGAGAACTTGATAGCCTTCAGGGCCGCTTGGCTTTTGAGTAAATACCGATGTTTTTTTCCCTTTTCTCCCTTTTTTTTTAAATTCCCAATGCATTATTGCTTCTTTTTCCCTTGAAAACCCTTGGCTTAAAAAACTTAAGGTTATCTTTTCTCTAGGCTTGTCACCATAGATGCCAGCTCCTACTTCCTTGTTGGTCTTGGAGCCATCTGTATACCAGATAACAGGATGCATACCTTGGAGTTTTATGTCTATCTTCTTAGATTTTTCTGATTTTTTTTCCTCTGGGAAAAAAAACGAAAGCAGATAAAGTCTTGCTTTTTATATATATTTTTAGGGATATTGTTTTACAGGGGAAATGTTTGCTGTTTAAAAGGTCGTCTATACAGTGTGTTAAATGTATTAATAATGGTATATTTAAAATTTATTAATTTATTAAAAGGGTTTAAATAGATTTAACTAAGGTTGCTAATATCTTTTTATCGTAAAGGGCTTCTTTTTTTATTGCGATAAAGTTTAAAATCATTATATATATATATATATATATAATTTAAAAAAAAATTAACATCACAAACTAAAGTATTATTGCGAAAAAAATAATATCATAAATGTTAAATATAATTAGTATTAGTACTAATGATTTAGGTACCTAACGCTGATATGATGTAAGTAGGTAATACCATATCTTTCCCTTTTTATATAGACAGACTAAAAAATTTGAATATTTAAAAGTAAAATTTACGGGAAAATGGAGAGCCAGTTAGCAGAAAAGCTATCTGTAAAGGTATTTGTTTAATTGGTTTTCATTGTAACATAAAGAAACATTAATAAAAAGCTTATTATGCGGACCTGAAAATCAAGAAAGTTTTGTGATCGTGAAATGTTTACCTTGTCTTTTTTTTGCCTTAAGAATGTAAATAGTTGTTATTTATTAGCGTACCTGTATAACACAGGTCCACAAAAAAAATAGCGTATGGTGGGTGTTGAACCAAGATTTTTTGTCGAATTTATTACCGCTGAACATGAATCTTAAGTTAAAATTGGGGGTCAAACAGCGAAAAATTGAGAAAAGACGTAATTTCAGATAATAACGATTTTTTTTAATTTAAAACGTCAATATCTCAAAAATTATGAAAGATACACAAAACTTTATTTAACATAAACTATGTATTTTTAAAAAACTTTTAATTTAGGTTATGTAACGTTTTTGTCTAATTGTAATAGTTTTCGAGTTATAAACAGAAAACCAAATTTTTAGGATTTTTTTATGGTTTACTCCTGAAAAAAAAAAAATTAAAAATTATTTTTTAATTTTTGAATGATTTGGGATTTAAATAAATAACATAAATGATATATGATAAAAAAAATAAACAAAAATCACATTATACAAAAAATTTTTTCCTATTCTGGACTGAAATTTTTTGACAAAACTACATTTTCGTCTAAATCTCCTTTATTATTTATTTTATCGAAAATGTTCATATACCTTTTTTTATAGACAATTAATAAAGCTTATTTTTTGTGTTATAAATTTTTGTATCTCTTATAGTTATACTTATAGTCCAAATATTCCTGGTAGCAGGTTTCTGTCGGTAAATGTACCATATCGATTTTTTGGGTTTTTTCAATTTGTTGCTTTTATCTCCCAATTTTGACTTTAGATCTGTGTTAAAAAAAATACGCCAAAAGATCTTAGCCCGACACCAGCACACACAACTTTTTTTGTAGACTAGTGTTATTAATTCATGGTAAAAAAACATAAAATTAAAATTATAAGTAAATTGTTGCCTTGTTTAAAAAGATAGGAATATAATTCTGAAGGTAAATAGTCGGAATTACGATACCTTATTTCCATTTTCTCGTATTTCCTGAAACTATTTTTCTGAAATGAAAATAACAACATCTCAAACTTTTTGTCGCTAATAGAAGTTTTAAAACAATTGTTGTTTGCTTATTTATGTTTTTGTAAATATCCTTTGTACGTTTACAAGATGCTTACGTTAAATAGAAACTTAATGAATGTTTGAACTCAATTCTTCAAAAGTGTTGCGAATTTCATTTTGAAATGTAAAAAGATAACTAAATAAGCTACGCTGGAACGAAGTTAAAGGGCGTGTGCAAGTCAGTGGCGCTATACAAAGTTTTTTTAATTGGATTTAAATCAACGGGGATTTTGAAAAAGAAAAAATTTTTTTGAGATTCCTTTTCAACAACATTTTATCAAAAATTAAATATAAATACAGGATAGCATCGTAGCGGGCAGGCACAGTGTATTTTAAATTAATACTTACACAGGTCCACAAAAAAGTGGTGGGTTCTGGGTGTCGCACAAAAGATTTTCTGGTGTTTCAAAAGGGGTGTTAAACAGAAAACAATTAGGAAAAACCGACACGGTACATTTACCGACAGAAACTTGCTATCACGGAATGTTTGGACTACCACTATATAAACAGTACGAGATAAAAAAAATTTTATAAAACAAAAAATAGAGCTTGTTAAATTTTCTATATAAAAAGTTATATAAACATTTTCTATAGGATAATTAATAAAGGAGATATAAACAAAAATGTAATTTTGACAAAAAAATTCAGTCTAAAATCCATTTTTATTAATATTGTGATATTTTTTTAATAAATTATTTATTTTATTTATTTAAATCTTAAATTACTTAAAATTTGTAGAAAAAGTAAAAAAATTTCTAGAGGTACCTTAAAAAACCTAAAATTGGTTTTTTGATTATAATTCAAAAAATATTGCATTTAGACAAAAAGGTTATATAATTTAAATAAAAAGTCTTGTAAAAATACATAGTTTATAGCTTATAAAATTTCGTGTATCTTTTATAGATTTTAAGATAATGACGTGTTAAATTTAAAAAAAACTTTAATATCTGAAATTACGCCTATTTTCAATTTTTGGCTGCTTGGCCCAATTTTGGCTTCAGATTCGTGTTCAGTGGAAAAAAGACGCCAGAACATCCTAGTTTGACACCCAGCACAAACTTTTTTGTGGGCCTGCTAGATTAGATTATTTGAGCGGAGATGGCAAAATGACCTTCACCACTGCAACCTTACCAGATTTATTGTGATTTTTCCTATCTTTCTTTAGAGTACCTTGTCCAGGCCCGTCTTCTTAACTAGACTCCAGAGTCTTGAAACTGGCCACTCCATATACCTTTGCCGGTTTTGGCTTTTCCTCACAAGCCTAGTAAAACTAAACCTACATAGTGCTTCCCAGTGGCACCACATGTACGGCTGTTTCTTCAGCCTCCTGGCAGAACCTACACGGCTATCCTTCACCCAAACCTATTCTTTCCAGGTGCTTGTTGAGTTTGCAATGTCCTGTTAATTAACCTACCATTATCCTTAGGACTTTACGACTGTTAGTAGGTCCGGGAAATTTGGAGCAGGTCTCAATGAACTGCTTTGCCTGTCGTTGTCCTGGTTATTGTACCACCAGCTTTGAAACCCTGTCTACCCAGCTCTTAATAGATGCTTTAAGGAGGCCTGCCGAGATTCCACAGAATGGCGCAGGGCCTATCATTCCATGGCTGATCCTCTTTTGGCTGGTCGTTCCTCTTCGTTACCTGGGTGGCCTCATGGCCTGGTACCCAGGGTACCGTAAGTTTGTTTGCCCCCTTTATCCAGGGCCTGTATACAGTCCCCCACTAGTTTGGAATTTAAATTTTGGAGAACTGATGGCCTTCAGGACCGCTTGGCTGTCTAAGTAAATGACGATGTGTTTTCCTTTACTCCCCTTTTTTTTTAACCAGCACGGAACAATGCATTATTGCTGCGATTTCTGCTTGAAAAAAACCCTGGCGTGCTGACCAAGACTTAAGGTTATCTTTTCTCTAGGCTTGTCTCCATAGATGCCATCTCTATTGATTGGAGGGCCTTTTTCAAGTAGTTTCACAAACTCTCTCTTTAAAAAAAAAAAAGACAAATATATCTTTTCTTAATTGTTTGCAAGGTAATAAAAAATTGTTAATTATTCATAATTTTATACAATTTTAAAAAACACGATTTATTTTATATAAAAAATTTCATTCCGTCAAAAAGATTAGGGAGATTCTTTTCTTTGGCTCACACACCTGAAACAGGCCAATTGAGTCCTCGTGAATTCCAAATAGTTACTTTTGGCTTTACGCTGTACTTTCTTATCTACCTATATCAGTTTCAAATGGTTACTCTTCCAGCTTTTCCAAGATAATGCTGGGTGCCCCAGGCCATATAACAACCCTATTTCTTCTTCACATCATCGATCATCTACTTTCCACGACAAGTCCCATCCATAGTTTTGCTGTGGATGAAACTACAATGGGAAAACAATTCTTACCCTATCAGCTTTTTTTCGGGGAAAAAATAAAACACCTGCCTGGGTTGAAGAAAAACAACCAAATTTTCTGCAACGCGACAAGCATAAACTTGTGCGCCGCCTCTGCCAGAGTAAGGCTTCCATTGACCTCCGATTATAACCTCCGATTTGATAGTATCGGAGCCAAAGTCGGAGTCGGAGGTGCAATATCAATTAGAAGTTCTGACTTTTCGTAATCGGAGTCAAACCTTCATAATATCCCTGGTTCAGAGATAGAGGTTTTTTTTTTTAAAGTCCATGGTGACACAGCTGCTTAGTCTAAAAAAAAAGGACCTTGAAATACAATACCTGTATGTCTTGGCACTTGGACAATGGTAACGGAACTAAAAAAAAATTTTTTAACTTAAAAAACCCACACCCAAATTCTTAGTACTTAGGCCTTATATGAGGGTTTTATGGGCTGGGATAAAAGAAAAAGAAGAAGAAAAAAAAATTTTTTTAAATAGTAAAAAAAAAAAATATAAAATCACCGACATAAAATTAGGGAACCAAATTTGATTAAATTTAATTTATGATAACTCATTCCATAGTCCGATTTTAAATTTTTTTTTTATGTTGCTAGTTGTTTTTTTTT
>JAHBCN010009278.1:0-35635 GCA_019359885.1 Listronotus oregonensis | reverse complement strand
AGTAATGTAGAAAAAAATTTTGTTTATTTTTTGTATAAAAATGTCTTCACCAAAGTGTGAATTTTTTTTTAAGTTTAAAGTCATAAGTGTAAATTTTTTTTCTTCTTTAACAATAACAGTTCATAAATTCAAATTTATTCAGCAAGCCCCTTTGATGTTTTGATACCCTTTTGTCATTCTTTTTATGTGATGCGGGAAACAACAACGGGACGCTGTCACGGTGACGTCATTGCCCAGTCGACGGACTTGTTCACGGGGAAACTTCCATCAAGACCTCAACACAGGATTAAATACAAGGTATATGCATCTACACAAAAGAGGTCACCAAAACCAACAAAAAAATTTTTTTTAAAATTGACATTTAAAAAATTGTAAATTTGTATTACATGTGTACAAACAAATGTATATCCATTAAATCTGTTTTTAGAAATTTATAATCTTTTATTTTGCACCTGTACTGTTAGAGAGTTGGCTGTCTTAAATTTTTTTATCTTTTCCCAAATTACCAGCGTTCTCCGAACCTTTACGCCCTGAGCAAACCCTTTAAATTTTTGCACAAGAGGAAAGGGAAAAAAATACTCCCCAAAATTGTGCTCTTTCCTCTTGTTTGGTTCCATCTCCATGTATGGAATAAAATGGGATATATATATATATATATATATATATATATATATATATATATATATATATATATATATATATATATATATATATATATATATATATATATATATATATATATATATATATATATATATATATATATATATATAATATATATATATATATATATATATATATATATATATATATATAAAAACAAACGCTGCCACCTTTTAGTTTTTAAGATATGGTTTTAAAATTCAGACATGTGTACTAAAGTATTATGTTGCATTTTTTGACACTTAGTTTCAATTATTATCACTTCCGCTTTAACCTAAAGTAGTTTCAACTTTCTTATTTTAAATACAATCCTGTATATTCTTTTACGCCATCTTATTCTGTTAAAATTTTCTTTTCAACGATATATCATAATGTGACATTTCCGTTTAGAATGGCTGAGCTACGGACCATTTTTTGAAATATGCATTTATTTTGACAGTGACCTAAACAACAAAAAAAAATTGACATTATTGAATTTATTCCCAAAGGTGTTAGCTTGCCAAATTATAACTAGCTCCAACTGTTTTTGCAATTTTAGCAACAGATTTTTAATTCCCCCCTTAATTCAAATATTTGAAGTCACTTTTCCGCAAAATGTTAAATACAACCCTGTATATTCTTTTCCGCCATCTTATTCTACGTTAAATTTCTTTGTAACGACATATCCCCATTCCGTTTTTAAAAATCTTTTAATTTGCACTACGTTTTTGGTAAATTTAAAACATATTGGCATACATATTTTCCCCCTTTCAATTATTAGGTTTTAAAACAGCACTTTTCTTTTTTGCAAAGAATAAGATTTCTCGGTAGCACACATTCCGTATTTAAAAATCTTTGGTACATTTGCACTACGTTTGTGGTAAATTTAAAATATCGGCATATTTTTGATTTAAAAACAAACAAAACTATTGCTGCCGGCCGGTGAGCAATATTAGAGCTGACTTTACGTCAGACACCAGGATCTCTGTTGCCAATCGTTATTTAATTTTTTAAGGGGGGAAAAATTAATCATTTTTTTTTTATTTGTAGATTGTAACATTTAAAACTTAGTTGATTTTTTTTTACCAAATGAATCTACTCATAAAAGGGTTTTAAAACGAAAGTTTCCCAAATTTTTAAGATTTTTAGAAATATTTGCTTCTAAAGTTCTAACTTTGACATCGTATAGACAAAAATCTGTCATGTTTAGACTTGTTGATACTTTTACACCATGTATATATATATATATATATATATATATATATATATATATATATATATATATATATATATATATATATATATATATATATATATATATATATATATATATATATACAACACGCTGCCATTCCTTTAGTTTTTAAGATATGGTTTTAAAATTCAGACCTGTGTATTAAAATATTATGTTGCATTTTTTTACACTTGTTTCAATTATTATCACTTCCGGTTTAACCTAAAGTAGTTTCAACTTTTTTTTTTAAAAACAACCCCGTATATTCTTTTGCCATCTTATTCTACGTTTAATTCTCTTTTCAACGATATATCATAATGTGACATTTCCGTTTAGAATGGCTGAGCTACGGACCATTTTTTTAAATATGCATTTATTTTGACAGTACCAAACAACAAAAGAAAATTGAGATTATTGAATTTAGTTCCTAAAGGTAAGCATTCTCTTGTTAACTTGCGAAGTTATAACTAGCTCCAACTGTTTTTGCAATTTTAGCAACAGATTTTTTAAATTCCCCCCCTTAATTCAAATATTTGAATAACTTTTCCGCAAAAAAGAAAAAACCCTGTATATTCTTTTACGCCATCTTATTCTACGTTAAATTCTCTTTGTAACGACATATCACAACTTAATTTTTTTTTTTATGAAGGTGGCAAAAGTAACAATTTTTCAAGAATCAATCGTTTTCGGGGCTTAATTAAAGGTGAAAATCAAAGCTATTTATGTAATTTCAAAATTAGTATCATATTTTTCTTTTAAAATTTACTTTAATAATTATTAGGTATAACTTATTAGTTGATATTATTAAAATGAGTAAAAACTGCACCCTTTGGGTTTTGTGCGTAATTCGCTCAAAAAAATCAGTAGGCTTTAAAAAAACAAAAAATGTTATTAGACCCCGTTTGACACACAATAATTATTATTTTCTAAAGTAGGTTACCCGCAGTAGTGTTTAAAGATCCTTCCGAAAACAAATATTTAAGATTAACTACCTAGTAGAATCGAACGCTGGAACAACACCGATCGTCACGATCTCATATGGCAAACCCGTATAAAACCGTGACGTATCGGTGTTTTTCGCGTTCGATTTTACGTTTCTATTTCTCAAAAGACAATAATCAGTCACGTAAAAGACTACTGCGGGTATACCTACCTATTTTGCTCCTTCATAAAATTTTATAATGCGTGCATGACTCACACTTTTTTTATATAATCTTATTTTATAACGTATTTACAAAGTTCATATAGACACCAATTTCCATCTCTAAGCTATGGTATACAAGTAATAAAAATAAATAAATATATAGCTCCATTATTTATCTGCACGATTGTAAACATATGTATTTATTTCAATAAATACCTAACTAATGATTACGATATTAGGTTAAAGAAACGTCAGATTTTTAAGTGTGAGTTTTTGCCACAAAATATATCACTACTGCATGTTTATATTTTACACGAACACTTTCCTGCAACGCAAATATTTACAATTTGCATAAAATTTCAAGCTTGGGGTCGTTGTGTAAATATGGCGGTAAAGTATGTTTATTTTGTAAGATTTTTAAATTCTGTTCTCACCTTGAAGGCTTTTCTTTCATTTTCGTTTAGCTTTTCTGGCATTGTTTGGTTAAGCGGTATTTACCA
Organism: Listronotus oregonensis; assembly: GCA_019359885.1. NCBI lineage: Eukaryota > Metazoa > Arthropoda > Insecta > Coleoptera > Curculionidae > Listronotus > Listronotus oregonensis. Next base: position 32,115 of record JAHBCN010009278.1, on the reverse strand, counting down.
AAGGCCTTAAGAAATACGATCTGCAGTTGATTATAAATTTAAATATTTTGTTACAGTCTTAATTGTAGTTTTTGTGTTTAAAGAAATATCCGTTACAATTAAAAAAAAAAAAGAATAAATAACAATATATGCCTAATTTTTATAATATATAAATAATTTGACATAGAAACAACATAAATAGACCTGCGCCCATCATAAGTAAAAAAGAAATATTTTATTATTTCATATTTTCTAACCATGGCGCTTCTTTACATTTTCTACAACGTAAAGTTATGGTTAAGGTCGGTTATAAAATATTTACTATAAAAGTTGAGTACACGTACATTTTTAACAAGAGTATCAAGTCTTTTCAACTAAAAATACATTCTTCTCAGCTTCTAAACAGCTTCCGCATTACCTCTGAACAAGTACCGCCTTGCGCCACTTTAGACCAGACATTTTTTACATTTTAATATTACCATCAGTTTTTTAAGCTACGTTAGTTTTTATGAAATATTATTTGGTTTTTCGTTTTGTTTTGCACTTCCTTGTTTAAGTTATACTCCCTATATATTTTTGATAAATAGTGTTCCACGTTTTTTTCAACTCATTAAAGGCTTTCCATTATAGTCTCCATTTCAAGTCATATGAGTAACGCTGTTCTGAGTTTCTTTCATCTAGGACATGTAAAAAGAATGTGTTTCACATCTTCATTTTAAGGTTGCCCATAATTTATATACTTTCGTCCATGTTTATACATGGTGCTTCTCTAATAAAGCAAAACCTTTTTACAGAGGGACTATTTAGATTTAAAAAAAATCCTTAAACATGTGTACTAAAGTTTTTAATTTTTAAACTATAGGCAGTAAAGTTTTAAGAAAAACAATACAATATTTTGTTATATAACTGTTGTCAAACATAGCTAAAATTTTTGGGGAATAAATGTTTATTTTTTTTAAGGTTTTCCAACAAAAATTTTTGTGATCATCGGTATCCTGGGAAAGAGTTGAAATCTGCAACCCTTAAGGGTTTTTTCCCATAGATCTTTTTCTTTTTTTGGAAAGGCCCCGCACAAATCAAATGAAATTTGATTTCTTTCAAATTACCTGAAATTTTGGGGCAAAGTATTTTAAAGTGTGCTGAACAAAAGTTTTCCCTGGGCCCCGAACGATTTTATGGATAGTTGTCGGCTTCGCTCTCGTGAATTCTTGATGTTACTTATAGAAAAAACGGGACAAAAGGGCCCCAAGAGGGGGAAAAATGCACTTGGGGAGATATTGAAATCGAATTTAAAAATTTAGGGGGTTTGCTGATTAGTTGGATATTTTAATTCATTATTATATTTTATATATATTAACGTCTATCAACTGTCATTTTACCAATCATATCACCTGTTCTTTGGCTATCCAAGGTCAACGACGTGGACGGGGAAAAAAAATTTTTGGGCCTGTTTGGGGGGTGTGTGTGTGACGAATTATTTGATTTTTTGTCTACTACTTAAATACCCATTGAGATCAAACTTTCGAAATGGTTTCTAAAGAGCTTTTTTTTAAATTATTTTTTCATAGAATATAAAAACCCAAAAAACCCCCTGGATTTTCTTCTTTAGCCGGTGCAGTTATAAATAAGTTTATAGATTAATAACACGCCCCAAATTTCCGATGAAAATACTGAATTAAATGCTTCCAAATTAAATGAACCTAACATTGTTCAAGAAAGAGTCGAAGCCGAAAATCTGGCAAAAAGGGGGGGGGCAATGGGTTCCATTAACAGAAGCACATGTACCCTTATTTCCTAGCCTAACACTTAAATTCTTAAATAGCTATAATTTGGAAATACCAAACATACTTCACCATCATACATTCAAAATACATTGATACGAGCACAAAAAAATTGATGAGGCAATAGAAAATGATCAGATTATACCCTTTGGGTTTAAATATTTAACAAACCGGGTTTCATACGATTAGGAATATATTCTGGGTTCAGGAATATGAAAAAAACATCAGTTGTGGATGGCAAAAAATTAAAGAAATCCAGCCAAGGATGATGCTAATATTTTCGAACCGATTATTGGACATTACTGTACCTTCAAGTCAGTGCGAAAACCGTAGGGCATGTGTTCATATAACGGCTAATATTGGTTTTTGGGGATTTGCAAGATATGAAGTTTGGTAAAAATCCCCCCAAAGATTTTTTCCCCAATTCCCAATTTTATCTTTTAAGGGTTTTTAAAATTTACACAAAAAACCGTTCAGGCCCAAACTAATGGGAGGTTCCCAAAGTCTTGGTTTTAAAAAAAATAAATTGGGGTTTTTGAAATGAAAAAGTTTATAAAATGTTTTTTTGTTTTTGGGGCCTTAATTAAAAGGGTTGGGTTTTTTCGGGCCCTTTGGAAATATTTTCCCCAAAAATTTAAAAGGGGAAAGGGCCCAAAAATCCCAAATTTTTTCCAAAAATTTGATTTGTTTGGGGGTTTTTTATTTTAAAAAAAATTTTCTTCTAACCCTTTGGGTTTTCAAAAATAAAAGTTACAACGCCTTTAAACCTGGGAAAATTTTTTTTTAAAACACCTTTTTTAAAAAAGTAATCTAATTTTTTCCAAAAAAATTAATTTCGTTAAAATGAAAAACCCTTTAAAATTCGTTTAAAAATTTAAAAATTTTTTAAAAATTTCACAAAACCTTTTTGTTTTTTTTAAGTTTATTTTCCCAAAAATAAGAAAAAAAACCCTTTTTTGTCGGGCCTTTTTATTAAAAAATTTTTCCCAACTTGGTTTTATGACTTTTTTTTTTTTAAAAGTTTAAAACACTTAAAAAATTGCCCCCAAAAAATGGTTTTGTCGGCCAAAAGTCGTTAATCAACAAAAAAATTTTTTTTGGGGGTAAAAAACAAGTGCCAAAAAGAAAAAATGATTTTTTTTTTGAAACAAAATGGTTTTCGGAAAAAGAAAGCCAATTTGGGGGATAATAAAAAAAAATTTTAAATTTAAAAGGAAAATTTGGGAAATTTTTAATTGAAATCGAAATTGTCTTCTCGGAAAATTGGGGCTAATTCCTAGAAAAAAGGATATGCCCTTTATAAATCTTTATCATAAAAAGAAATTTATAATGATAGACTGTTTCGCTACAGCGAATATATTGTTGATGCAATTATCAATACAATATTTTTGATGCTGCAATCCAATATTTTATCAATATCCTGTGTTATTCTTTTAAATTTTTTTAAAAATTGGATTCCCTTTCTTGGGCCGATTTTAAGACCAGGCAGATGTGACATTGCATATATTTTTTTATTGGTTAAAAATGATCCTTTATACCTAAATAACAATTCTGCCAAATATTTTTTAGACTTTCACTTCTAACAGATTTACAAACATTTAAGATTTAAATATAAAACTCTGGTGCGAAATCGGTATCTACGTCGCAAACTGCTAACCACACATATTTACAATTCCTGATCGACAGAGACCAACGTGGCTAAAAAGCTAGCGGAGCGATTCCGTAAATCTATCGTGTCGTTTTTTTTGCGTAGAACCAGATCAAACCTGTTGGTTTCTTTGGGTTTGTCACCGGGCACATGAAATCGTATTTTACGCCATTATTTTGTGGTCTTGAACTTTTTAAATTAATTAAAAGTGATTTTTTTTAATTATAAAAAAAATGATTTTTTTTTGTTTCCACCGCCATAACTTTAAAACTATCAAAAATACCGAAATTTTTTTTGTGTCAAATTAAAGCCCACACTGTAGCGCTTTTAACCTTATAAACTGTTTGGGCACAATTTGCACTTTGATTCCTCAAAAAATCAGATAATAAAAAATATATTTTTTTTTTAAAATTTTTATATTTTTAAAATATTTTTATACATGCAGCGAAAAAATTGCCAATTATTAATAACAAAATTTTTTAAAAAAAATCCTAGAGCGTATCGTTTGGAAACAGCTTTTTTTTTTTCAGACGAAAAAGTATCATCGGGACCAATAGCCCTATAAAATTTACATTAGTAGGGTGGTTGTCGAAATTTGGTGTGCTTTGTATTAAAAATTTTAAAAACAATAAAGGCATTATTTGTAAGAAAATTGTGTATGATGGATAAAAATTGTGATAAAAGACCAAAATACAAGGATTGTTATCATTTTTTAAAAATGCTAAAAAAAGGCAGGACAACTAGCAAAAGAAATTTTGAAAAAAAAAGGTATTTTAAATGGCGAAAAAAAAATAAAACATCATATAGACTTCGTAAATCTTACAAAAATTTTTAAAACTACTAATTTTTGGCAATCAAAAGTGGCCGATCCTTAAATTATTGGGATAAACTTAAATCCAAAGTTTCAATTTTAAAAAAAATGTGTTTTTTAAAAACACAAGTAAAAAAAAAAAAAAAAATTAAAAAAAAATCTGTTTGAACATTTTTTTATTAAATTTTTACCTAAAAAAGGCTATTGGTACCATTAATTAGTTTATATTTTGTAATGAAACAAATAAAATTTTTTTATCCTTAAAAAAAATAGTGTTTGGGGTTTTATTTCTTTACAAAACAAAAATCTTTTAGGTAGAAAAAAGCTACCTTTTTAAAAAAATTAAAAAAGTTACAATAAAAAAACAAAAATATTTAAATTAAAATGGTTGGGGAAGTTTTTTGCGTTTGATGCGAAATATCATAAATTATGTTACAGCCACTACATATCTAAAAAAAACCAAAAATCGCACAAAAAAAAATGGTTTCCAATACCCCCTTTGAACCTATCCGAAAAAATTTACAATACCACCTCTTCTGCAAGTTTTGGTAGTGAGTAAACTTTTTTAAAGTGCGCCATACTACAGTCCAAGGCTTTATGTAAACCCCAAAAATTGAATTTCCAACATGTCTTGTGTGAAAGGGGTAAAATGTGTGGGTAAATCTCTCCCGCAAAATTAAAAGATTTTGGGGGCAGAAATGGATGAATTTTACGAAAACAAAAAAGAAGCGCCTAAATAACTACTTACATATTACTTTTTTCGGGGGAAAGAAAATCACTTACGGAATTGGACGTTTTTAAATTTGAATGTACTTTAAATATTATTATTTAAGACATGGAAGGGGGGGGTTTTTTAAAAAACGTAATTGTTATAAAAAATTTTTATTTTTAATTTTTTTTTTCTATTTACGATTTTAATTTTTAATCTTAAAAAATTTGGGCCCCTTCAAGACGTTTACAGTATTACCATTTGAAAATATTATTAAATTTATAAAAAAATTTTTCCATTACCCTTAGAACTATTTTTATTTAATAAAAATTTTGAAATTCGACCAGTTACAAATATAATTGGGGAAAAAAAAAGCCGCATTAATTTTAAACCCGCACTAACCAGACCGACCAGAACGGCGAAATTTTTAAAAAGAAAATTTACAATTTAACGAAAAAACCTAACCGGGAAATAATTAGGAACAACCAGGTAATAGTTTATACGGCTGTTTGTTGTTTGGTTTTTTTTTTTTTGAAAAAAAAACTTTCAATAATAACAAATTATTACAAAACATCTGGGTTGCTTATTCAAGCAAACACTCGAAAGGTAACGGATCATCTTTTTTTTTTATGGAATAAAAAAAAAATTTATATTCCTGTTTAAAAAAAAATTTAAGGGGAACCCGTTTATATTTTTTTTACTATGTTTCTCAAATTTAATTAAAAGACATAAAGCATCCCAAATTTTTTTTTTATTAAAGTTTTTAAAAATGATGAACTCTTGAATGTTTAATCAAAAAAACAAATTCTTTTTGGGTTTCTTTACCTAGACCCCCTAAAAAAATTAATAAAAACCACAATTGGTGGATAATTAATAAAAACAAAAAAGGATTCCCAAAAAAAAATTTTTTTTTTTAAAAATTTAAAAGGGTTTTTAAACCTGTTGATAGAACTTAAACTACTACACTCCCACCAGATCGTAAGATGATTGAGTCGGCCGGTTTCCAAAGGGGGGCTAAGGGTTTCCCTTAAAAAAAAAACTGATGGCCGGTTTTACCAAAAGTATCTTAAGTAGATCTTTATTAAAAGCTCTTAAAATTAAGGGTAATTAAATTTTTTGCTTTCATATTAATTTTTTTTTCCATTAAATAAGAGTACTTGAAAGATGGCAATTTTTACCGTTCTTTTTTTTTGTTGGCCCTTCAACGCGAAAAAAATCAGAAAATTTTTTTATATTAATTTTCCTTTTAGCTTGCTTTTATTAAATATAGCAGTAATCCACTTGAATCTTTTTTTAAAAATTAAAATTAATTTTTTTAAAAATTTTTTTTGACATTATAATACAAAATCATTTATTTGTTTTTTGTGGGAAAATTTATAACAATATAGGAAAAAAAAAAACGGGGCGTCTTTTTTTAAGGCCTGGAAAGGGGAAAATTATTGTCAATATAAAAATTTAAAACAAAAACATAATTTAATTTTTTTTTTATTTTATTAAAAATTTTAAATACCCTTTTCAAAAAAAAACTTTTTTAAAAAATAAAATTTCTTTTAAACAAAAGATCTTTGATTTGTTTGTCATGTTTTTCTTTTTTTGGTTTTTAAAAATTTAAAAATTTATTGAAAAATTTTTTTTAAAAAAAACCCCAAAAAAGGGGCCCTTTAAAAAAAAAATTTTTCCTTTGGAAAAAAAAAAAAAATATTTAAAAATAGTAAAATTTCACTGTTTGATATATATATATATATATATATATATATATATATATATATATATATATATATATATATATATATATATATATATATATATATATATATATATATATATATATATATATATATATATATATATATATATATATATATATATATATATATATATATATATATATATATATATATATATATATATATATATATATATATATATATATATATATATATATATATATATTACGTTGTCCGTCGAGCGGGACATAGGGAATCCCATGTAAATTTTGAAGTGGTCCAATATTGGCTCCCCTAATTATTTTAGAAGAAAATATTATTAGGATTTTTTAAAGAGCACGAAAAGTTGTACCCAGTGTACAAATTTCAGCTCTTCTCAGTTCGCCAGCTAAAAGATAAATGCTAAAATAAGTTACGAATCTCCTATCTTCTTACTCGCCCTGTATTATTAAAAGTTTATAATAAAATACCAAAAAAATTATTTAACCTCTTACTCTCAAGTTGTCAGATCAATGTCACATCATTTTTAAATAATGAACTACTCAAATCAAGAAAAAAATACTATTATAAAATGGTTTTATCAGGGAAATAGTTATCGAAGAGTAGCGGACATGTTTGCAGCCTATTTTCCCAATAGGCCAATACCAAGTAAATCGACAATAGAACGGACGATAAAAAATTTAGAAGCTACAGGCACAGTAATCAATAATTGCAAATGTGAAGAAAATCGACGTGAAAATCAGAGACAAATTGTACAGAATGAGAGGGATTTAGACGTGATACTTTGTGTAGAGGAGGCTGAAGGAAACATTAGCACGAGACAACTGGAGGACATTACTGGACAAGACCACACCACAATATCTCGAATTTTAAAATGATGTAAATACCACGCTTACAAGTACGAAAGACACCAAAAATTAAGAGACGGAGACGAAATACGACGACAGGAATTTTGCTTTGAGATGATGGAGAGGACAAACACTGACAGAGGTTTTTTACAAAATATTTGCTTTACTGACGAATGCACTTTTACATTGAACAACGAACCCAACATTCAAAATTGCCGGTACTGGAGTAACGAAAATCTGTGAGTGCATGTGTTGGAATTAGCTGTAAACTAAAATGAAATGCGAGGATTCTTTTTGAAATTCCCGTATAAAATTGTTCCGTTTTGGCAATGACATTATAAATTAATGATCTAAATTGTCACCGATAAATCGATATGGTGTTTTTATTATTGATTTCTAGAGTACAGGGTGCATAATGAGATACTACGTTGCAGAAGTATTTAAGCAGTTTACTCTTTACTGGTTGGTTGAAAAATGCTCAAATTTTCATTTTGGGTGGAACTTATTGTGCGCTTCAATAAATCCTAATAGCATTTTTTTCTAAAATAATTAGGGAGCCAATATTTGACTACTTCAAAATTTACATGGGATTCCCATGTCCGCTCGGCGGGGCAACACCGATATATATATATATATATATATATATATATATATATATATATATATATATATATATATATATATATATATATATATATATATATATATAAGATACTCTATCTAAAAGACAAAGCTGACACCCCATTCGCCACGATATAGACGGCCGCCGTTTAATGTTTGTTTAATGGGTTCTTGTTCAGCAGAAGTTGAAGCGAAATCTTTTACGTCGTCTTTGTTTTCATTGTTGGTTATTGGTAAAATATCAAAGCAAAACAGTGCCAAAGAAGTCCCAGTGTTTCTTGTTAAGTTGTTGTTTTCTACCATTTGCAGGCAGAAGTAATTAAAATTTTTGTTAGTTTAAACAAACATAAAGGGTAAGTACCTATTTGCGAATATTTTTAACTATACCACTTTCAGTTGCATCTGGAGAACGATCATTTTCCAAATTAGAAATTATAAAAACTTATTTGAGATCCACCATGTCACAGGAACGGCTTACAAATTTGGGTATAATAGCAATTGAAAATGAAATCTGTGAAAATTTAGATATATTTAAAGTAAAATCGAATAGGTTCTTTTTGCAAATGGGACCAGGTGACCTGTATATGGTTTATGCTTAGATAAAATATAAAATACACTAATTTTTGTTGTGTTTAATTTTTTTGTTTTTTTGTTTTTATATTGGTTATTAGAATAAGTGATACGTATATTAGGTTTGGTGTTTTATTTTATGTTGTACCCATATTGCTTTGTTTAATATGTTACATTATGTTATCTTACAATGTTATTCATTAAATGTAAGCAGGTATTTGATAACATAATATTTTTGTTTAATAAACAACAAAAAATATTTTGCATTGGTTCAAAAAGTCGGTAGTCATGATTACTTACCAGGTGTTTTTCTCAATCAATAATAAACATATTTTAGAGCTTTAACCTGTTTTTTGTGAAATATATTTTTTTGTCGATTGCGATGGCTTTTGACGGTGTAATTACCTTTTACATTTATGATATTGCATATTAAATCGACAATAAACCGATTAATCTTAAATCTAAATAAAGAAACGCGATTAATTTTCTGTTTTTGCTTTGAATCTTATTAATTAACGAAGCAAAAAAAACTTATTATCGAACTTGTGGTAACACTTGTGTTGTTACATGCGTTTTGATCTGACGATAAATTTAAATGACCAAACGTGAACTTTTTTCAGAAAAAAATAGTTTCAGCGTAATTACGATTCAAAGGTATTTGGGATATGGTTCTATAATAGGCAAAGGAAAATAGTTGGCTTACTTTTAGATTAAAATACATTTTTGGGAAGGAGCCAATTTGGTTTATTAATAAATGTCATGCAGGTCAGCAATATTATCAGAGTTTACTTATCTTTTTTTTACAACTTCTTTTAAAACGGGTTTTTTAACTTTAGGTTATACCTTTATTCACGTATATTCGTGATAATTAAAACATTTTTCCTGTCTTATAAAAAGATGCAACGGAGATAATAAGTGTTTTGGTATTTAAATGAGACATATAAATTACATGCCCGAATCAAGATCAAAAGTATTTACATTGCTGCTGTCCTTCATGCTTATTAAGATAATATCTTTTTATGTGAGTTTATTTAGTTCTTGGTTATTTTTTATTAACTTTAAAACATAAGTTAATAACTAAGATTGACTTTAGTTTTTTAAAAGTGACAGATATAAGATCTAAAGCTAGATGTTAGGATTCAGTATTCTTCGACTTTAATTATTGTTTTAAATTTTTCTATTTTTAGATCATCTGCAGGGTGAAAATTACCAAGGTGTTGTTAAGCAAATTTTATACCCGTTTCCTTTAACCAAAGTGGGTTATCAGTACATGCGGTTATTATTAAAGACAAAGTAAAATTAAAACATAATATTATTTTTGTATTTTGTTATTAATTAAGAAAAAAACATTCAAAGTTAAGCCTTTTAAGCAATTTTTCATATCCATCGAAAACTAATCGATTGTTAGTTCATCGAAGAAAAAATAAACCAATCGTACCTAGTATATACCCTTTTAAATGAGTATTGATATGTTTTGGTTAACTGCGGTTTATTGATCAAAAAATAGACTTATAAAGAGCAAAAAATGGCCATCTTGGAATACTTATATTTTTTGAATATGCCATCTAATCAATATAATTATACATGATGAATAACATTTAAAAACCTTAATTTAGCATACTAAGTACGATTGTTCCAAAACAAATTATTTTCTCATCAAAGTGTGCTTGGTTTAGAAAGCATACCGGATATAAATTGTTACAAAGATAGGTATTTCTTGCACTTTCTAGGTCTATTTTCTAGTTCTAACCAGAACTAACTGGAGTCGTCCTGTAAAACTTAGATTTAATAAATAATCAGCACATAGTCAATATTTACTATTTAAAAGTGCATACGTAAAGGAAAAATTCAATGACAATAATGGTAAATAGCTGCTAGATTATGTGCAAACCGATTTGCAACGCCTAGAAAAGAACACGTATGTTTCTTTAGTGACACTTTAAGAAAATTGAAATATGGAAAAGTTTTGATTAAAAACCAAATAAGAAATGGAATAAGATTTATATTTTAACTTCTAATAATTTTTATTTTTGAATAAAATGTGTATAAACGCATAAACTCATACATTAATAACGTAAATTTCCAGATTAATAAAACTTATTTTTCTTAATAGAACTATTTACCTAAGTGCCAACTAACCACAACTAAACAGGAAATCAATATTTTATTTTCAAAAATTTTTACTTTTAAAAAAAAGTTTTTCTAGGGGAGCATATATGTCTACCCAAGGGCATCTCATTATGTTAAGGGTCAATCGACTCTTAAGTCGATACTGGAACTTGCACTGAAGCAAAGACAATTGTAGTTAATTGTCTTTGACTTAAGCGATCCGTTCTTGCCTGCCTGGCGAGTACCTAAAGATAATTTTGTAACCTTGGCATTAACTTTATCCTAAGTTTTACTGTATTCACTGGTGATCCTCGTACACTAACCAATTAGGAGATGTTCGTTAAAACCACTTTGTTGATCAATGATATAACTTTGGGATCCCCCTAAAATTTTTAATGTGTAACTTTTAAATACATTTTTAAAACTATAATAAAACAGCAAGATATAATATTAAAGAATATTTCACACATGTATAAATTTTCCCATAAGACACGTTAAAAATCAAAAAATTTCACGGAAATTTTACGTTGCCTAGACAACGTGGTATTTCCACTTACTTACAAACACAGAACAATTGAACCTGTTTGTTTGTATTGTCAATTAGAAGCGTCAAAATCAGTTAAGATAAGTCGATTTGGTAATGTACACGATGAAGAAATAGATAAAGTGATTAAAAAAACGATTTTAGGTATAGTTTTAATTATGTTGCATGAAACTGAAAATTGTATGACAAAAAAAAAACATTTTAATAGTATAATACTCCCAGATTTCTCCATTCTAGAAATATTCTCCCTAAATACCGGTCGTACATAAAAATTAACCAGATAATTTTAATTTATGCTTGTTATACAAATTCCACTCGTTTTTCGAACTCGTGGAATTATAAATAACAAGCTTTCAAGAAAATTATCGGTTATTTTTAAGCTCTGGTGGTATTACCCCGAATATTGTAATATTTCGTACATTTTACTTGGAAATCTTTAAGTTTTTCTACCCAGAAACAAACTAACCATCAGCTAGGCTCGTATGTTATCATGAGATCCTATTTGTTGGTTACATTTCAATGCCATATTACATTATTTTTACATTAAATAAAAAATTGGAACCCTTTTTGTCCTGAAAATTGATGATTAACACTTTATTACTATAATTGTTGAGTCAAGTAATAACTTTGAGTTTTACAAAAAAAATCGCTTAATATAAAAAATTCAATAGCAGATTATTTTGTTCCAATATTTAAGGATTAGTGAGGAGACAGGATTATCTCTAAAGCTTGTACATGGTGGCAATTCTAAGGGATTTATACTTTAGTTATCTTAGATATAAATTCGTTATCATAACTTTTAATATTTTTATTTTATGTAACAAAGTTTAAATTTTTAATGGAACCCAACAAAGTTTTTATTATTTGTATATCAGTCTTTTATACAGGGTGAGCCAATGAAAACGAAACAAGGCCGATTTCTCATATCTATGGTTGGTAGAAAAAAATCGCTCGGACCAATACATTTTTATTTCGAGGAGGACATATTTTGCCCTTATTTTTAACCCTGTCACTTTAAACCCCTAAGGGGGGTGAGCTATATTCTTAAATGGGAAAGGGGGTCGACTGATACCTTATTTTAAAGATCATCGAATCCTCTTTGGAACGCTTCCCAGTTTTTTGAATTTGATGCAGTAGTTTTCAAGAAAATATGTTTTATAAACATAATCGGCCTATAATCGAAAGTAACGCTTTTTCACTTTTGGTACTATTTTTTATTTAGTATTTTTGTTTTTACATTCCTGCCCTATCCCACTTCGAAAGTAAGGAAGCATTAAATGTCACTTTTTTATCACTCAATAAAATGCGGATACGTTTTACTTACGCTTTAAAATTATAAAAGTATTGACAGTGTCTTGTTTAGAATATTATCAGTACAAGGTTAGCAGTTATTTCTGCTATGGAATTCCATGCTTGTGTAAAAAATTATAAATATTGCAGTTAATTTTTTATCTTTCTTTGGAACTTATTTACATTAAATTTAATATATCACAGAATTTTGTCTGTGATTATTTTCGCTTATAATCTTTTTTCTTGCTCTAAATGTCTTACTCAACGGCGGAAAGAGTATCGATAATTGAACTTTATTATGAAAACGGTAGGTGCGCTAATAGTACAGCACAGTTATTTAATGAACTAAATCCAGATAAGCATATCATCCGGAAATACGTTATTAAACTAGTAGCCAAGTTTAGGGAGACAGGATCTGTGGCAAATCGAAAACGAATCGCTCCTAATCGAATAGTGGGAAGCGAACCAATGCAAATTACTGTTTTGGGCCACGTCAATATCGATCCTACGTTAAGTACCAAGCAATTACCTACAGTTTCTGGCAGATGCCGTACGACCATTCGAAAAATTTTATAATCCCATAAAATCCACCCCTATAAAATCCATCTTGTGCAAGAATTAAATGATGATGACTTTGATAGACGTGTAGAATTTTGGGAATAATTAGTGAACGGATAATAAATAACCCGAACTTGTGGTTCAACATTTGTTTCTCAGATGAGTGTTTGTTTTTTGTGAACGGGACTGTTAATCGTCATAATTGTCGGTATTGGTCTGATAAAAACCCGCACTTATTCCATGAAGTTCATACTGAACATCCTGAGAAATTAAACGTCTGGGCTGGAATTTATGGCGATTGTGTTGTTGGTCCCTTTTTTTGCCAGGAAATCTAGACACTGTCGATCCTGCATTGAGAGAAATTGGTGAACATGAAGACCATTACAATGCGAATGAGTTGACATTTCAACAAGATGGGACACCTCCCCACTATGCTTTTGCTGTTCGTCAGTATTTGAATGAAACGTTTCCTGGTAGACGGATCGGACGAACAGGACCAGTGGAGTGGCCTGCAAGGTCACCATATTTAAGCCCGTTAGATTTTTTCCTGTGGGGTAACCTAAAAAATAAAATTTATAAAACTCAACCAGAATATCTAAATGAATCACGTCAACGGATCATTGATGAATGTCGGAACATTACACCTGAAATGCTTCAGAACGTCCAAAACCGTTTGGAACAAAACCTGTATGACTGCATAAAAGCAGGAGGCCAACATTTTTAACACTTGTAAATTTAAAAAGCAAGTAAGTAACATAGAGGGAAAGTTTTGAATGTAAATGTTCTCGTTATTTGAAATCATCCCCCTCCGCCCCCCTCCCCCCCCCGTTCGTAGGGTTACGCTTACCAAAAACTGAAAGCTGTGCTTAGAAAGAATGACGTTTTCCCAAAAAAATGGCCATTAAAAAATTAGAGATGATAAAACAATTATTTTTTCCATGTTATAAATTATTTTCTCGAAAACTACTGCATCAAATTAAAAAAAAAAACTAGAAAGCGTTGAAAAGAGGATTCGATGATCTTTAAAATGTGGTATCAGTCGACCCCCCTTCCCGTTTAAGAATTTAGAAATGAATTTTACCCTCCCTAGGGGGTTGAAGTGACAGGGTTAAAAATGCAAGTAGGGGCAAATTAGCAAAACTCGATAAAAAAAATACTGGAATTTGTAGCCAATTTGTTGCTAATTAGTTGCTAAAATGAGGATTTTGTTGCTCAAGCCGATTTCAAAAAATTGAAATTACTGCTATATTAATATAAAGATTGCAGTAATTTTTTATAAATCGTTAATTACCCGTCGACTCTATCACACGATTTTGCTGCTAACTTGTTGCTTTTAATTAAAAATATCAAAATATTAGACATCTTTTTTTAAAACATGCTCCATTGAACTTCATTTTTTACCACGTTATCAACGGCTGTGATTTTGTTGCTGTGTAGGCAAGCATTAATTGCTCTTATAGTACAAGCAACAAAATAGTTTTTATTGATCCACCGATATTTTTTATATTTTTCAAGAACAGGGCTTTTAAATTTGTCTAAAAAGTCGTTCATGGTTAGTTCTGGTTAGTTAAAGCGGCTTTTTATTTTCCCCGAATATATTTCAGACGTAAAAATACGAGAACCTATTAGAAAAGATCCCGATTTGGCAACACTGCATGCTTTCATATAAATATTTAAATTTACTGGAACTACAGGAACAATTAAATGCTTGCCTGCACAGCAACAAAATCACTGCCGTTGATAACGTGGTAAAAAATAAAATTCAAGGTAGCATGTAACGGAAAAATTGAAAAATATAAAATATGGGTGGATCATTAGGAACTAAGTATCTGCTTTTAGACTTACTTCAGTCATTTTATTATAAGAGATAAAAGTATGTATAGTTATTTGTGATTTGTTAGTATGTCAAAATTTAGCTATACAGTATGTCCGGATATGGGGTAGACAAGAGGGCAAACGAACCAAAAATTTAATTATTCGAGAAAAAGTCGTTCTTTATAAAAAACGTTTGCTTGAGAAAGAAATTAAAAATTGTATACAGGTTGTCCCAAAAGTTAAATATTTTATTTTTTTACAAGAACAAAGTACCCATATTTCAAAGTTTTCAAAAAAATGTCACTAAAGAAAATTACTTGAAATTACCATATCTTTCAGGATATTGGATTTCATTAGGTTTAGATAGTAATGATTTTTCGGTTTAAATGTGCATTTTACTGAAAAGTTTCTTAAGTATACCTTTGATTTTGTATATCTTTAAATATTACTTTTAAACAGGTACTTCACAAATAATTTCTGTCAATGTCAACCAAACCAGTCCTCAGTATCAACTTTTGCATATTTTATTATTTTTTACAAATCTTATAAACGAAGTAAAGAATACATTTAATACATTGTTATGGTAATGGAAATTTTTAATGCCTATACGAAATTTAAAAATTTCATGAAACGTCCCTAATGTACTCTTGATCAAATGGGCAGTCTGCAAGCAAGTAAAAAAATTCGAGAAAGTGGATCTGTACTAAACTTAAATAAAGTGAAAAAATCCTATAATGAAGATGATGCAGCGACTCTTCTCGCATTGCAGTCTGTTAGAGAAGACCTACTAACTAGCTACACAACTATAGGCGGTCCAAACGAGTACCATTTAGGAAATTTTAAAGCAAAATAAGATACGCTCCTACAAACCGCAATTTAACCAAACATTAGAAGGTAGCGATGATGGAAAAAGTTAGATTTCTGTTTGTGGGTAGGTAGTTAGATTTTAGGTGGTAATAGGGAATTCCATACACAAATAATGTTTTCAGATGAGTCCATGTTTTCGACGAATGGAACTGTAGCATGGCAACATGTTCGCTATTGAAATGATGTTAATCCTTTTTTCAGAATAGCAACCCGACGTCAGTATTTTAAAAAAGTGAATGTTTGGTGCGAATTTCATACTATGGTATAATAGGACCGTATTTCTTTGAGAATACTTGTAACCGACTTTCTTATTTAAATATGTTAAATACTTTTAATTTATTTTTTGGAACAATTGTCATTAGATTATGGAGGTAACATGTTACTTTCAGCAATATGGATGCCCTGCCCATTTTACGAAGAGAAGTATGACACTGGCTTTATTTAAAATCTGGACAAAAATTAATCGGGCAAAATGGTCCAGTTTCATGGCCCCCCAAGAAGCCCCAACCTTACGTTAGCGGATATGTATTTGTGGGGACGCCTAAAACAGTTAGTTTATGCTAACCCACTACCAAATGATGGGGACATTTTAAGACAAGCCAAACTGGAAAACTGCGTTTTTCATAGTGGAGCAGTATTTGAATAATTCGAACATAATAATTGCTGTTAAGCTTAAGCTATTTAATTTTGATCTAATTTTGTGAATAAACCCATAAATAACACTGGCCGACACAATTTTTGTAACACAGTTTAGCCTATTATTTACGTAATGCTTATACCTTTCTAATCATAAAAAAAATATCCATAAAGCCCTAATACGTCCAGTTTTCAATGGGCCCATTAGACCCTTTTAAATTGGCAGGTAATAAATTTTATGAGGGGTCATTTAAAAGGAGTGGGAAATAAAACCTAAAATAGGTTGTTTATAACATTAAGCTTATTCTCTTATTTAGTCTTCTTTCGAGTTTCGAACTGACTAGTTCTGTGCAGTAAAGAAAGTATTTTTAACGGCGAAAATGTCGAGTGAAAAGCGACGGGGTTGCAAAATTTCTCCAGACAAGTTTTGTTATATTTGTGAAGAATTTATGGTGAAGTCACAAGCCAGGCCATTTTCTGAAAATGTGATTTGTATTTTGGTGTTTTAATCGGAGATCAAGAAAGCAGTGGCTCCACATGTTTGTTGTGTAGCTGTAGCGTCTCATTGGTGCAGTGGATGAAAGGGAAGAGAAAAAGTATGCCTTTTGCAGTTTCAATGGTATGGCGAGAACCCACAATCATTTTGACGATTGCTATTTTTGCATGACAAAGACTGAGGGTTATTATAAAAAATAAAAGCGCAAGAATATCCGAATTTGCCATCTGACATAAGACCTATTCCTCACAATGCAGAATTACCAGTACCGACTGCACCTTTAAATTGGAAAGATGTTGTTTTGGGGGAGAATGGTGATAATGACACATCATCAGGCAGCTCCGAAGAACAATATATTGATCCTACTTTTATTCCAGGACCCAGTTCCGACGACCCACGTTTAATTGTTCAAAGCGAGTTAAATTATTTAGTACGTGATTTGGGGTTGTCAAAGCAACAGTCAGAACTTCTTGGTTCCCGTCTTAAGGAGTGAACATTACCAAAGAAACAAAATTACGACTTTTAGGAAAAGAAATGCTACCACATTTTCTGATTTTAAAATATGCAAAACTCGATATGTGCGTGTATGATATCGAAGGTTTAATGCAAGAACTTAATATCGAACATTGTCCTTGTGGAGGCTTTTTTATCGACTCATCAAAATATAGCTTAAAAGCTGTTTTGTTACATAATGGAAATTTAAACCATCTATACCAGTTGCCCATTCATTACAATGAAAGAAACCTATGAAAATATGAGTATCCCTAGATACCTAAATTAAAACCGGACAAATGGCAGATATGTGGCGATTTAAAAGTTATAGCAGTTTTACTGGGACTTCAGGAAGGATTTACAAAATATTGCTCTTTTCTTTGTTTGTGGGATAGTCGTTCAGTGATGAACATTATGTAAGGAAAGTTTAGCCGGAAAGGAGTGAATTTCAACCGGGATCTCAAAATGTTAAATATATGGCACTTTTAGATCCAAAATGTGCTTTTCCTACCTTTGATTAAACTGGGACTGATGAAACTTTTGAAGGCTATGAATAAAGAGAGTGAAGGATTTCAATACTTAAGACAAGTCTTTCCCCAATTAAGTGTCGCCAAATTAAAGGAGGGTATTTTTATTGGGCCACAAATCAGAAAATTGCTGGATGATGGTAATTTTAAAAAGAAGCTCACTACGCAAGAACTCAGAGCTTGGAACTCATTTGTAAGTATAGTGAGGGGATTTTTAGGCAATAATAGGGATGCAATCTACGAACAACTAGTTAATGAACTGTTAGACTCCTATAAATCGCTTGGTTGCCGAATTTCATTAAAAATTCACTTTCTTCATTTCTATTTATCATTTTGGGCGCCGTCAGCGACGAGCAGGGTGAAAGGTTCCATCAAGATATCAGGACAATGGAAATTCGTTACCAAGGACGATGGAATCCAGCCATGATGGGTAATTACTATTGGTTTTTAAAGAGAGAAGATGTTACACCCCATAAAAGGAAAAAGTAGAATTAATGTGTTTGTTATGTTTGCTTTTTTCTTAAATATCAATATAATATAAATTATAAATTTAACCGATATACAAGGTTGTAAAATATTTTTTTAAATACATATATATGGTGCCGTTCTACCTATATGTGGTTTGTTTAATGTAATGTAACAAAAAAACCTTACGTGTTACAAAGTTTTGTTTGACATTTTCGTATTTAGATAGGTCCATTTTACTGCAATAATATGCTATTCGGCTTTGTGATACATAAAAAAAAATTGTTTTCGTCGGCGAGTGTAATTATAATCATGCATGGTTTCTATTTATCATATTTTATATTCTTTGCTCTGTTGTCAACATTTGTAAAAATTAATAAAATATACAAAAGTTGATACTGAGGTCTGGTTTGGTTAACACTGTCAGAATTTATATGTAAAGTAACTATTTAAAGGTGATATTTAAAGGGTACAAAATCAAAGGTATACCTACAAAACTTGAATAAAATGCAAATTAAAACCGAAAAAATGATCACTAATAGAAACCAATAACCTAAGAGATATGATGATTTCAAACAATTTTTCTAAGTAGCATTTTGTTGAAAACTTTAAAATAAGGGTACTTTATTCTTGTAAAAAAATTAAATTTTAAACTTTTGGGACACCCTAAATACAATTTTTAATTTCTTTCACAGACAATCGTATTCTCTCGGCAATCAAATTTTTTTATAAAGAATTACTTTTTCTCAAAAAATGAATTTTTTGGTCCCTTTGCCCTTATGTCTACTCCATCCGCGACATACTGTATATTTACATATTATATGTACCATATATGTATAAGGCATTAAAGATATTCGAAATAAAAAATACATCAATAACTAAATCACAAGGTGGGTTCAAACAGAAATTTAATTTAATTTTAATTTAACCTAATTTATGGTTTAATTTTATTTTACCACCCCGTTCATAAAAATTTATGAAACTTAAAAATATTAAATTTAACCAATTAAAAATTCCATTTGCGTCTGCGCAAAAAAACAGGTCATTTTGATTTAATTTAAATCAAAATACACAACCTAACTAACAAACAACAGGTAAACAACCAGCTGAAATTTTTATTTGTGCTGCTAATTGAAATATCGAAAAAACTTCAAAAGTTAAAAAAATTCGGTATTAATTGCCATCTGATTTCTCAAGCAGGATTACCGATGATTTAATTTAATTTAATTCTAAAAGATAAAAAGTTCGTCAACTTTTAAATTAATCTTAAATTCCGTCATTTGTATGAACGACTTTACATGAAACCGTTGATTTAACTTTTTAAATTAAGTAAAATTAAATGCTAAATTAAATTAAATTTCTGTTTGAACCCACCTACACTCTGTGAAATGAAAATTATAAAATGTCAGTACTCACATGCGTTTATAGATTGTTTACTTATTAATTTTGTTACTATATTTTATTGAAAATAAGATTTTATTACAAAAAAAGCTAATAAAAATTTACCCGTTACGCAATATTTTTAGCTCTTTCCCATATCCATCGGAAGCTAATATAATTGCGATAAAAACCTAAATGACAGCAGGGGTAAATAGCTGCCAGACTTTCTGGAGAGCCATTTGCAACGCTTCCAAAGGGAGAAATGTTTCCTAGGCGACACGTTGCTGAACTTAGAAAATGGAAATATGTAGTTTGATTAAAAACTATGTAAAGAAGAAGAAAAAAACAATAATTTAAATCTTGCAAATTTTACATCTAAAAAAAAATTAATATGAAAAAGCATATGTTTACAGACCAGTAAAACATATTTTTGGATTTTCATTTAAATTATTCCATTTATATTTAATATAAAATATTTTTAATTCTTTTTTTTTTGTTTAAAAAAAAACATATTTACAGTGTTTTGAAATTCTCCCGGTAACAGCAATGTAGATATTAGTATATGGTGTTTAAAAATATACATATGTACATGGTGCTTAAACGAGAATTGGCTAAAAAATTATTTGTAAAAAAATATTTAAAAAATAATTTTCCAAATATTCATAAAAATTATATGGTAAATAAGAAACACATAATTTAACTTAATATTGGACTAAAAACGAAGGCTTAAATTAAAAAAAAAAACATGGATTTAAAGATTTAAATAAATTGGCTGTTTATATCATTTTGACGGGAACTGGGTTTGACAGAGTAATAGAACTACTTGGCACAAGTATTCTCAAAAAATATTTTTTTATTTTATAACAGAATTTTATTAACTTTAATGTTTAAACTCACAGTTAATATCCCATGTCCAATTAACAAATTTTAATTTTTACTAAATTTCTTTTACGTAAACATTCTTAAACTTAAAAACGTTTAGATTATATCACCAACATATTTTAACCTGTTAAAGGGTTTATTAAAAAAATAACTAAATAAAAACAGGGTGTTCGGAAATGAGGATGAAAAATTTTAAGGTACGATTCTACATAAAAAGATATAAAAAATTTCATACTAACATAGGTCCGGAAATGCTTCCAAAGGGAGCTTCAGGCCCTTAAAGATGGCGTCATAAAAGTGGTTTGTATTAAATTTATTAGGATCTACTTACAATACAGGAATTAACTTCTTCGTATAAGTTAGATTAATTGGAGGTGACTTTTTGAAAATATCAGGTGACCCATATTGCAACCAGGGGCGTGGGAACAAAGGGGTGGTTAGTTATTTAGGGTCATATTTTTTTCGTCGGCTGTCTTTTCGCTATTTTTAAACTAATTATGTTTTCTTAAACATTTTTACGTAAAAAAGGTTCCCCTGGTATAAAGTCGCATAGTCGACGGTTTTCGAGATAAACGGACTTAAAAAGACGACTGCAGAGTGTAAATTCAGTAATTTTGAAAATTGAAAATTGAATTTAAAAATGTACCCACTGTAGTAGGTACTAGTAAATTTAATTTTCTTTTTGGCAATTGATGTAAAAGAATAACTACATATTAAAATAGTATTTAAGCATCTTTTTATTTTTATTACATAGCCTGTTACTGTTTTTACGCACTGCACTCGTCCTTTTAAGTCCGTTTATCCCGAAAACAGTAGAATATACGACTTTATACCAAGGAAACCTTTTTTACGTAAAAATGTTCAAAGAAACATAATAAATTTAAAAGATAGCGAAAATACACTCGGCGAAAAAAATATGACCCTAAATAACTAACCAACCCTTTGTTTTCACGCCACTGGTTGCAATATGGGTCATCTGATATTTTTAATAAGTGACCTTCAATCACTTTAATTTAGACGTGAAATTAAATTTCTGTATTGTAAGTAGATCCTAATAAATTAAATAAAAACCACTTTTATCACACCATCTTCAAGGGCCTGTAGCTCCCTCTGGAAGCATTTCCGGACCTATGTTAATATGAACAGTTTTAAATCTTGTTATGTAGAATCGTACCTTAAACTTTTCATTGTCATTTCCGGACACCCTGTATAATATAACTTCCTAACACAATAATGGTTTTCGATAGGGTAAAATCAGGATAAAAGCAGATAGTTATGTAGTTGGTGCAGGGCTTAAAAAACCTACTAAAACAAAATAACCTACGATTTAAAATTTAATAACACATTTTTGTCGAATTTCTATATCGCACCCCCCCTTCAAAAGTAAAACAAGTCCAAAATTTCAGATTTTCTTTGTTTCTATAGATCTAGTCTTAGAAAATTTATATTTTATTTGGAAATAAGCGTCATAAATAAATTTTAGTAATTAATCCCCAGAAGTAAGTAAATTCTAAGAAACAACTACGAACGGAATTATGCCGAAAACAAGTAAATTGTGTATTTTTTTACATAAGCGACATAATAAAAAAAATAAATGTAAAAAATCTATGTTTCCTTTTAAAATAAAAATAAAACCAAATTTGGGTTAATATTATACATGCAGACAAAAGATCAATCTACAATTTGGCTAGTAAACCAACTAAACTTGTACTACTGTAAAATTACACTTTTAATTTGTGTCACTTTTAAAGAGAGTGTGCGATATTCTGTCAGTAATTACTTTTTACTACGTCAAATTATTATTTTTATATATTATATAGAGAAAGGTAATTACGTGCAATTTACTGTTCATGTCGTCCGGTTAGGCCGGAAATTAAATTAAGTATAGTAACTTGTCAAAAAATAGAATGTTAGGTCTTGGACGACCTACCTCTTAATTTCGATATTGTTAAAAACAACATTAACCAGCCACTTCTGATAAACACCCAGAATATGGTGTTTTCTTCTTTTTTTGTGTTTACTAACTTATACAGGGTAAAAAGTATGATGGTCACTATTTTAATAGGCGATAGGAGCTCAAAACAAGTTGAAAAAGCCAAAACATATGGGTCAAAAGTTAATTGTTTTCGAAATATGGCTTAAGTTAAAAAGTTGGCCCGTTTCGTCAAGGAGTCTCAACTGAACGTTTTTTTGTGACTTTTTTGCATGTTTACATTTTTTTTAAGGAGATGTTCATTTACATACAAATAATAAAAATTACTTCCTGCAATTTATTTTGATATTAAATTTAAGTAAAAACAATCAATTATTTTTTGGTTTTTATTTTATCAAAAATAATTGTACTTACGACAAGAATAGGCTTAACAAAAAACAAAATAATTATTATGTTTTAAAACAGCACTTTTTGTTTTGCTTAAAGAATAACATTTCTCGGTCGCACACATTCCATTTTCATCACACTTTGGTACACTTGCAATACGTTTGTCTTGAATTTAAAAACATATCGGGCATATTTTCCCGATTTAAAAACAAACAAAAATATCTTGGGATCGGTGAGCTTCTTTGTACAACTGACTTCGACACAAAGTTTGCTCTGTTGCCAATTGTTTTTTAAATTTTAATTGGGAGAACAAAAATTTTTGAAACAATTATTTATTTTTTTTTTTTTGTAGACTAAAACATTTAAAATTTAGTTTATTTTATTATCAAATGAATCTACTGATAAGCGATTAAGACAAAAGTTTCCAGTTGTTACGGTTTACAGAAATAACTGCTTTCAAAGTGTAGACTTTAACATCGTTTAGACAAAGTCAATTTAGACACATATGTCATATAAACTTTTCGACTTATTTTGAGCTCCACTATCGCCCATTAAAATGATGAGCATCATACTTTTTACACCCTGTATAAACTTCTTAAATCCTTTTCTTTAATTACAAATTGCAAATATTTACAAAACAGATAGGTTGATCGTTTTATTGATATGTTCTATATAATACAGGTAAATCATTAAAAAAAACATTCCCCAAATCTAGAAATTTTTTTGGAAGGACATAATTTGGGGAGATAAAACCCTTTGTTTTTTTTTGAAACAGAAAAAACTTTAAATTGTCGGAAAGGAATATTGGATCCTAAAAAGGGGGGGGTTTTTTTACCCCTTTTTTTTTTTTTTACCCCTCAAGCATAAAATTATTTATAAAAACTTTTCTTTTACCATTTTTAAGGTTTAAAATACAATTTTTTGAGCCACTAAATTGAATGTGATATTAGAAAACTTTTGGGGGGTTTAAAGGGGTTTTGAATCCCCCTTTTTCCCCCCCTACCCCAAAAAACATTCTTTCCCCGAAAAAAAAGTCTTTTTTTTTCATTTTTAATGGTACATATAGGTTTTTTGTACCACTGAACTCAAATTTAATAGTAGAGAAATTACATTTAAGGGTTTGGGGGGTTTTAATTTTTCACCTTTTTTTTCCCCCTGCCCCTTTTTAAAAACATACTTTTTCCCAAAAAAAAAATTTTTTTTTCCATTTTTAATGGTACATATGGTTTTTTTTGGGCCCCCTGAATTCGAATATGATTAGAAAGGTATTTTTTGGATTTGAAGGGTTTTAAATTTTTTTTTTTTTACCCCCTACAACCCAAAACTAACTTTAAAAAAAAAAAAAAAAACCCCCTTTTTTTAATGATACATATTTTTTTAAACCACTGTTTCTAAATACCAGGAATAAAAAAAAGGGGTTTTTTTTTGGTTTTTTTTAAAACCCTTTTTTTAATTCCTTTTTTAACCCCAAAAGAGACTTTTTTTTTTTTTAAAAATTTCCCCTTTTTTTTTTAAAAGGGGGATGATGTGGGTTTTTTTGGGTCTTAAAAAATTAAAAAACCAAAAATGGGGCCCAATATCAAAGGGGTTGGTTAAAATTCCCCGTAAAATAAATTTTTTCTTATTTTTTTAATATATATCAATGTGCCCCCAAAAATTTTAAAAAAAAGGTTTTTTTTTTAAGTAAATTTCCTAATTTCTTAGCCAAATGTGTGTTTAAGCTGTGCAGGGGGTAAAAAGGGGAATCTAGCCCTTCAAGCCTTAAATTGTTATTTCTAATATCATATTCACAATAAAAAAAACGCGTTTTTAATAATTTTATGTTGGGGGTTTAAATTTGGGGGAAAAAAATTTGGGGAAAAAAAACCCCCCCCGTAACCCCAAAACCCCCTTTCCCACACTTTTGGTTGATCTGTTTTTTAAAAAGGGAAAAAAAAAGGTTTTTTGATTCATGTCCCTAAAAAATTTTTTAAGGGGAATTACAGATTTCCCGGGGCTAATATTGTTGTGGCTAGGGATGAAAAAATGCTTCCGGGATCCGGATACCCCGGGAAATTTACTCTTTAATATTTTTTTTTAAAAATGTAGTATTAGCAATAGCAAATAGAAACCAAAAAAAAAAGTAAATTTTTATACAAATACTTTTTAGGGGGGCAGAAAAAAACAAACCATATTAAAATTAAAAAAAAAGGGAAATACAAAATCCGTTGTACGTTTTGCTACGTAAAAATAAATGGCCCCTTGAAACTAATTTTTTTTCCCCTTTGGGTAGTCCACAAAGGCTGAAGTCCTGGGGCTAACCTACTGTGAGTGTTTAAAAGTGATAAGGGAAAGTTTATTCCCCGGGGCAAAAAATTTTAAAGACTTAAGGAAAAGGGAAAAAAATTTGCGGGTAGTAGGTTTCGTAGTTGAACAATTTTAGAGATAAAGGGGGAAAAACAAAGTAAAAACAGGACCTTTCGAATTGAACTGTAAAAAAGGCGCATAAAAATAGGACCCGGTTGCTCTGTCGGGAGGGCCAAGAGATTTTTACTGGCCCCAATCCTTGAAAAAAAATCGTAAAAAATGGTAATAAAAAAAAATTTTTCCGGCCCCCTTTGGGGGGCAAAGAAAAAACCTTCCCCCTAAGCGTAGGGTTATTAATAAGATAAACAGCCCTTCTTTGAATGGAATAAGGCATGCTAAGAGTTGTAGGAAACGCCGATAGCCAGACAGGAGGACAATATTCTAAAGTGGGTCTGATTTGGTATACATACAGAGTATATAAAAGAAGAGAAATGTATCCAAAGATAGTCAATTAAGCGAAAAACTTAGTTTGGTCGAAAAAAGTGACCCCCCAAAGGGAAAAAAGGTCTTTTAGTTTTAACACCTGTAAGTGGTACTGTCAGTAGATATATGTAACACTGATGTAAATATAAACCTCTTAAAACTTAACCAAAACATATTGATTAAGTGATATTTCTTTTTTAAGTACGTTAAGAGTATTAAGACACATTATAAGAAAAAACACGACAACCATCGAGAACAGATTAATATTTTAATGTTTAAAAAATCAGAATTATTAGCATTTTCGAGATTGACATACTCCAATTCCGGTATTTTCTGGACTAAAAACAAACCGAAATCTGGGGAATTTGGGTCCCGGATTAAACCCCCCAGTTGCGGCGAATTCATGTTTTAAAAGGTTCTTGTTGAGTACTTTTGAGTTTTGTTGAGTTTAAAGCAATGGGACCGCTTTAGTCCTACCCCCGGGGTATAGCGGACTGTCCCAACCCCAAAACCTTTTACCATATTTTAAAAAGGTAATCGTTCTAGCCCAGCCCGGGGCCCTTTTTTTTTTTTGGGGTAGTCCACGAAGACTGAAGGCCCAAGTACCAACGTACGTAGTGTAATAAGAGGTAATTTATTAACAAGGGACGTAAATATTTGGAGATTTGGAGGAAAAGGGAAAACTTTTACGGGCAGTAGATTTCACAGTCTGGTCACTCTAGAAATATAGAAACGAACAAAATGGGAAGTTGGGGGCCCTTTTTTGAGTTAGATTTTAATTAATGCATGGGTTTTGGGCTACGTGTTGTTCTTTTTTGGGGCTGCCAGAGAAAAAAAATACTGGCCAACTTCTCGAAGCAGAAGCCGAAAAAAAAATAAAAAAACCTTTTAACCCCCAAGCTCATCGGTGGCAAAAAAAATTTTTCTATAAGCGTAGGTTTTACCCCGTAAAACGAAAAAAACTCTTTTTTTGAAGAACGCTAAGAATTGTGGAAGACGCCGATCCTCAGATATAAGTGTCTATTTACATACAACAGAGTATGGTGAAGGCGAGAAATACTTTTGACTAAAAAAGGGGGGTCCAAGGGGGGGGGGTTTTATATGTATTTATACTAGTCAAGGTTATTTTTAGAAGTAACGTCAACAAGGTTGAATGAGTGTTCTGCAGAACTTGGCCGCTTACGTAAAGGATGAACATTGGCAAACCCTTTTTACGACAGCGAACGTGTTTGGGGTTTTAAAAAAACAAAAAAGGACAAGTTTTTTTTCCCCAATCTAATATTTTTTTTAAAATTTTTAAAAGAGATATTTGCATAACCTTACGCCTTTCTTTGAGACTAGTTTGGGGAAAATTACTATTAAAAGTGAAAGGAATAAAAGCAACACTGGGGAAGTAATTGATTGTGAAAAAGAAGAGAGTTGGAAGTTTGGCAAAAGTTGTAAGAGTGACTATTTACAGTAACTGATATACGTCGATTGGAAAGGAAATAGGAAAGGGGAAAAAGCTTAGGTAAAAGATCGTAGGAAGGAAGTTTGTTAAGGAACGCATTATGCCAGAACGGGTTTGGGGAAAATTTTGGGGAAAGTCAGTGATCTTGGTTTTTCCCCAAAAACTAAGAGGACTTGTTCCAGTGGTATAGAAAATTTTTTGGTTTACATTTTTTTAAAATTTTTTTAAATGGAATAATTAAACTGGGAAATGCGTTGCAAAGTCAAATTACTCTTACTTTTTTTTTAGCAAATAGACGGAGTTAGAGCCGAAAATCATCATCATCAGTTTTGGAGTTTCTCCCGTAAAACATTGGATACAGGGGGGAGTAATAAGAGAAAGTAACATTTTTAAAACAATCGCCATTGATAATATACAGTTGAACCCCCCAAAGGGGTCTAAATCCAAAAAAAGGGCCCCACAGTTAGGTGGATACCGAGGGGGGTAAAACGGGGTGAAATTATTCCCCCGCGCTTACTTTTTACAGGGTGTTTTTTTTAAATTAAAAAACAATATTTAAGGAACGTATGTCCAAAACGTCCTAAGTTTTAAGGTACAGGGGGTAATTTTTTTTTTAAAAAAAAATAATTTATTATTAAAATCAGTAAAATTTTGCATACATGTAATATGTATCAAGGGGCATTTTTAATTTTTTTACATTTAATTTTTTTTTTTTTTAGTGGCTTTTTTTACGGAATTTGACCTGCCTATTTTGGCAGATATTAATGGTACGTCACTGATTTCTCTTAAAATAAAAAAAATTTTTTAAAAAAACCCCATCATTTATAAGCAAAGTTAATCCCTTTTAATTTTTTTTTAAACCGGGGGCACGGTGTCCGCTTTCACTTGGATGATCATTAAAAATTAAAAAAAATCACCATGCAGAAAAATATCTAGATTTTTTAATTTTTTTAAATAAAAACCGGCTAAAAAAGAGCAGATTTGATCTCTTGATTATTTTTTTTCCGACGCACGGTCATGGTTTTTTATGGTGATATTGTTTACCGAAATTGTTATGATCATGCAGAGAAATGATTTTTATTTTTGGGGAAAAAAAAAATGTAGTATACTAAAAAAAACCTCTTGGAATGATGCCCCAAAATTAGAGTATCTTAAGGGGGAATGGGTTAATAATAAATGATTTATTTTTTTTAAAATTTTTCCATCCCGTATTTCAAAACTTAGGACGTTTTGGACATACGTTCATATGAAGTTCTCTTCTAAAGTGGACCCAAAAGCCCCCCTAAATATTGACTTTTAAATAAAAAAAACCCTGTATAATGTGACCTCTCGGGATTTTGACCTTGTTTTTCTGCCCTTGGTATCCACTTAACTGTCAGCCCTTTTGGTTTTGACACCTCAGGGGCCCCAAATTTAAGTGGCCAAAATGGCTGCATATTATCGATGACGATTTCTTTCCCAAAAATTTTACCCCTTATTCTACCCCCATAAAAGGTTGTCAGCCTACAAGAACATAATTAACAATACTAAATGAACATGTTTTACGGGAGAAACTCCATATTACTGATGACAACGTTTTTTCGGCTCTATTTAGACCAAAAGCCCCCTTTTTACTGACTTAGTTTGTAAATTATTAAAACATTTTATGTTTTCCCCTTTTTTTATTCCTATTTTTGTAACTGTTAGTTTTTATTTAAAATAATCTCCTGTACTATTTTTTATAAAAATCCTTTCACAAAGTTTTCTTATCTGCATTTTCCTTTAGAGGGGAAGTGTAAGAATTAAAGGACTTGAAGAGGTCACGCTTCAGTATTTTTCCTTTTTATTAAAAAAGTTAAATATATTATAAATTTAAAAAGTAATCTATTAACAAAGTTTTTTAATTTTAGTTAAATTTTGGATTAGTAGTGGTTAATTCGTAAGCGTATTAAAATTAAATTTAAGCCCTTTAAAGTTTTATATATTAAATAATTAAAGGAACATTTCCCAAATTTTAATTTCCCTTATGAAAAATTTTAAAAATTAAAAAAGTGGCAGTTTTTTATTGCCAAAATAACTTAAAGAGAATAAAAAAAGAAAATAGAATCTTATTGTTTATGGTCTGGTTGAAAAGGGGGTAAAAAAAAAAATCCTTTTCTGTAGATTATTTTTTTTACCAGAATTGTATCCAGGAAGTTGGGACGTCCGGATAGCGGACCAAATAGACAGGTTGGTAAAAATAGCAACCGGCTTGCGGCCCAAAAAGAAGGGTTTGTCTGTAATAAAATTTTCAGGTAATAATAAAATGATTATTACGTGGTTTGACTCAAATAGATGCAATTATTGGGGACCGTAAACAACAACTTTCAAACTATTACCTAGTTCTTGTTAGTTTTTGGGTTGTTGTGTTAGATTTTTTTCTTAAATTGTAAAATTTCTTCATTATAAATGCGCCGTCGAACAAAATGAAAAAAAAAGGTCTGACATCTTAATTTTTTAATTGTTTATAGCCAAAAATAGGATAGAAGTTGTTTTAGTTATTTAACAAAACCGTAAAGGGAACTTAAAAATTATATTACGGTATTATTTTTTTATCACAAAAATTATTATTTTTATTAAAGAAAGAAATTAATAACAGGAATATTTAAAACTTAGGATTATTTTAAAAAGAAATATAGGCTCTTTTACCAATAAATTTGTAAATAAAAATGCGAATTTTGTTAATAACTTCTAATCACAAAAAGAGGATCAGTATACTTCTTAAAAAAATTTATTCCAAGAATTTTTGGGTTTCCCAAACCCGGGCCCTACATAAACTGGAAAAAGTTTATACCTGCCTATTTAGTCCGCTATCCGGACGTCCCCCATCGAAGTATTGCAAACCGTTTTCCTTCGTTGCTATAAGAAATGATATTTTAACATTTTGTGTGCCTATAAAAGATGTAAATGAGAAATTTTTCGTTCAACCGAATGTACAGGGTGGCGCCTTTTTGATGGACTTTCACAGTATTTAAAAACTTCAAGAGGCAGAGCAAATTTGATGGCACATTCTCAAGTTTGATTTTCGAAACAATTGCAAAGGTAAAAGGTCTGGGAAATACAAAGTGTATTTTAAATTTTGGCGATCTCAGCACACCCTTGTTTGTGTAGAATTTTACGTACGTAGAGTAGCATGCTTATTTTTTTTTCGGTCACGGTTTTAAAGAAATAATGCAAAATTGCTTTTTTGTAAACGGGTTGTCCTGTATATTATTTTACTATTTTTTTCAAAATAAAATAACCTCACTATTGACAATACATACTTTAGATTTATATGCAAAAAAATTAGTTGGGTCAATTTGTGGAAAAAACGACCTTTATAATAAAATTGCATTATTTATTAATACATTTTTATTATTTTGTAATATTTTATTATTTATTTCTTATTTATTCATTATGTTTTTTTTTTACCAATTAATAGGCAAGCAATCTTTCATCTAGTCTTATAAAAGTATTAACCCTTTGGGCGCCTTCTATTTTGATATCTCGGAAATACGTCTGTAAAGCATTTGCTCTGTATTTTCGTCTACTTTTAAAATGCAATAATATATAATATATAACATTTTAAAGCACTAGTGTAAAAGGAAATAACAAATTTTAAAAAGTAAGTCAACGTTTATTTATTTACTAACATTTATATTAATTGTCAATTCAAACAACTTGAAAAAAAAAATTCTTTTACAGTTCTCCGTAGTTGAGGTGGATTGAACAGAAAAACGCATTCTCCGACTTGAGTCACGATATGCTGCTCTTGTTTTTACTGTAAGTAGTTTCTGGCAGTTGACTTTTTTTTTTTAATGAAATTTTTGATGTATCCATCAGCAACGGTAGAGGATTTTTACCCCCCCTGCCTCCAAATTGTCGTCAAATTTGCTCCAGCATCGGCAAGTTGGCATAGAGGATCGGATTTGGAAGCTGCTGAAATCTTGCTATAGAAGCAGGGATTTTCCAAAAAAGTTAATTCTTTTAGGAAAAATCTCCTATTTGCCTTTGCTGGGCAAAGAGTCATATACTTTCATTTAACCCAAATAATTTTTTTTTAAACCCTAGTGAATTTTCGTGGTACCTTCTTTTTTGTATCTCGTATGTGAATCATCAATAAAGTGCCCCTATCTTCGAAATCGTCAGGAGTCAACTGACAAAGCTTCTTCCTTTGACGGAAAAATTCCCAAAATGGCAACTACTTTTATCAGAAGGTATTCATCATCAGGTGCACAGTTTAGAAAATGGTCCATTTTTTTGCTTTGCTTTGAATCTTTTTTTTTTAATTCTCCCTTTACCTTTTAAAATATGATATTCACGTCATTGTTTATATGTAGCATAACTTTGATCATTAAATAAGTCGACCATAACGATGATGCTTTTCCCAAAACTTCCCTTTTTCCTCAAAATACATAAAAAAATTCGTATATTTTCCCAGCACCTTTCTCCTTACACCAATTAATAAACTTATTGTAGGCAATATTATATTTATACGGGTTTTG
This sequence comes from Listronotus oregonensis, assembly GCA_019359885.1. Classification (NCBI taxonomy): domain Eukaryota; kingdom Metazoa; phylum Arthropoda; class Insecta; order Coleoptera; family Curculionidae; genus Listronotus; species Listronotus oregonensis. Next base: position 319 of record JAHBCN010009278.1, on the reverse strand, counting down.
GGCGTAGATCCCGCGATGCTCTACTGGTTTTACTTTTCTATGAATGGGTGTGCAACCATACTTTCTCCTAATTTTTTTTCCATTTCAAGTTGATTTTAAGTAAAAAAATAAAAAAGAGCTAAAACTGACACGAGAATCATAATTGAAGTAAACATGCCGTAACCAACCAGCATCAACAACGGTTTTTTTAATTCATTAATAAATGCCAAATTCAATAACTTTATGCGTTTTTAAAGTAAAACTTTATTTTTAATTTTTTAAAAAATTTAATTTTTAACTGCATTATCGCGTTTGTAGAAAAAAATTTTATGAATGAACT